>JAXQQM020083042.1:0-201268 GCA_034641835.2 Pinus albicaulis
GAAGGCAACATTCTTGAAGAAGTAAATGAATACAAGTACCTCGGGATCGATTTCAACAACAAGCTTAATTGGGAGGATTGCAGAAAGAAAAGAATTTTAAGAGGGTGGAAAGCATTATATGCACTTCAAAATAGATGTAGAGAGGCAGAGTTATGGGATTGGAACACGATCAAAGTACTTTTTGGACTCCTAGTTTGTCTAGTGATATTATATGGGTGTGAATTGTGGGCTAGCAGCATCTCTGTTTCAAAATGGAAACAAATTGAAAAAATTCAAAAAGCAGCAGTCACAGCAGTCATGACCAAGTTCTTAAGGAATAAAAATTACAGTTCCCTGAGATAATTTTGGGTAAGCAGTGACTCCATGAAGAAATTGCCATGGTGCATCTTATTTGCATCACTTTCATGATATGTTTTTATCTCTTTTTTTGTTGGGGTTCATATTTTTATATTATTTTTTATCTTTTTCTTTCAGTCCTTTGATTTTTCTTTTAGGACTTTTACCCTCTTTACATTATTTATTTTTAATATGAAAAAACAATTTTGCAGAAAGAAAAGTATGTACATATTACAAGACTAATCATAGTCAATTCAAAATTATGAATCCTATTATTATAGGACCCTAACACAACATAGGAACCATGATTATCAACCACCTCATATTCCATATGAGGCCATATTATGTCGATTTCATCTTATCAATATGTAGAAGAGTTTAAGGCACATTATTTACATGCCTTCATGCATCATTCTAATGGAAAATATCCTTCTTCTTCGATCATGCTCACGAGATAGAGAATTTAACCATCCTATTTGCAACTATATGATGTCATGACTCTATCGATGAAATATACACATACCTTTTCCTTCTTTTGGACACCTAAACTTCCTTCTAGCAACTTCCTTTTCTTTCTTGAAGATGAAATTACTTCAACCAACTCAACATGCTACACTCCTTTGTCACCATACCATCATTCTTCTAAACAATGGATCCCACACAAGGTGGAATGTAGAAAATCAACAAGACACTTTCTTCTTCCAAGTAGAGGTGAACCTTCTCATAGATATTCTAGTGTAGGATCTCGATGATCCTCATTCTACAAATGCTCATTTCTAATAATTATGATGTATGATGACATTTATTTATCTTCTATCTTGCTAGATGATTTTCCTCCAACCATATATACTTGTACTTGGCTATCCTTATATGCTTCGAATGGAGATGCCATTTCTGTCATGATAATTGATAACCATGTATACTTTATACTTCAACTATACTTCCATGCTTCTATGATGACGTCGTCTCTATCTTTCTATAATTCATCATGTTGGACTTGTTAGTGTTAGTCTAGTCATACTGCCATCAGTGATCAAAACTTCTCTCCTGCATTTGCATATTAGGAGTCTCATACTGAATAAATTTCATCATTCCACTAGGTCATTGATTCATTGATGGTAGTAATTTTTCCATCAGTTTTCCCTCATGAGTCACTTGTTGATTTTCCTTTCTATGGTCTTTGGTCATGAGTCACTTTCACTTTCAAAAAATCATGTCATTAGGTCATAGGATGGGTCTCATTAGTTTCTAGGGTCTCACCATGGTCAAATTAATGAGTCAAATGTCAATAAATATCAACAAGGTTATGAGGAAGTCAATAAACTCAAAGTCACAGCACCTGGAAGATCAAAGAGATATTTTATTCAGCTTGATGTAATTTTCACCTCAAAACCATGTTTTGAAGTGAAAACATGATATTTTGCCTTTATTATCATTCATTATGTAATTTTATGTCATCATATGTAATAAGCACAATTCAGAAGCTGTGATCTCCACAAAATCATCATCCTGTCTTCAGAGAATTTTTCCACAGCATGTTCAACGCCAAATCATCTTCCAAGAAGATCCATCAGAAAGAGCCTGGAAAGAGCTTTCCAACGGTATATTACACTCTTGAAACTGACTTCTCGATTGAAATTTATGCTTAAGTGAAGTAAAAGTCCCCTATTCCCTAACCTGCCCCCTTTTTTCCCATTTTTCCCTTAAACTTTATGTTTAAAGTTTAATATTTTCCCTTAATAAAATCCCTTTCCCCCCCCTCCGATTACAAAATCGCATTATAAAATTATTTAAAACACAAATGCGATTTTAACTAAACCACTTCCCCTCCATACCATAGAACTTTATAATAAAGTGTTAAAAAGTTCTATATTATTAATCCCCGCCGTTATAAACCACTTCCCCTTACATAACCCCTTAAACTTTATGACAAAGTTTAAGTTTCATATTGTAAATCTCGCCGATCGCACCCCCGATTCAATCGCTCCGATTAAATCGCATCGCAACATTTAACAAGTGCCTTCCCACTGCCCCACACCAAAAGCTCTGATGCGATTATGCTCCGATTGGCCCCGCTCAATGATATGCTAGCCGTCGATCCAATCGACGATCGGACGACCCATATCCAATCAGCGCTTTTCATCCCTCTCCTCCAATTGACCCCTCCCAACGACCAACTCCTGATTAATCCTGCGCTGTCGATCTGCCCCCGCCGATCTAATGGCTCACAATCCATCGCTCAATCGGCATCGGCGTTTCACATATGTTGTACTCCACTCCCCTTTTTACCTCCCGATTCTGATTGACCCTGGGCCCACCACATAATACTTCTGCCCATTTGTATTATCAAAGGCCTTTACCCTTTGTTAAATCAAACTTTGTTTTAATTCACTTCACAAAGGTTTTCCCCATCGCTCATCCCAATCGCATCGACGATCTTTGTTATGTAATATGCCCACCCCAAATCCTCCGACCCTGATCGCAATTGCATTGTCGGGCCTTTCCATATCGCATCGGAACTTTTGCTCCGTTCTAACACACCTTCCCCTTTCCCCGATCTCCGATTGCGATCACTGTTATGTATTAAAATCCATCGTAGGCATGTATTTCAAAGGTTTGGTTATATGTATTTCAAATATTATATCCCCTTTCCCAAAACCCCTTCGATTCCGATTGCGATGCGGGTCCCGTTTCCTTTCCCTTCCCTTTTTCTCTTTCAAAAAATCAATATTTCCCTTCACTAAAAAGTATTATTTCATTTCAGTTTTATTTCAAAGTATTTCATAAAGGTCGGCTTTATTCAAATGAATAATGGAAAGCAAAGGAAACAGTCGGTTGGCCGAGAGCTAAAATAAAACAGAGATTCCTACTGAAGCAAAGAAATAGGGATTTGCTCCTCAAATTGCCTATTTATCATTCAAACAATGAAATTGTGAAATTTGCTCGAATGGTCAAATGTATCGCTGTTTTTTTTTAAATTTTTAGGAGCAGATTGTAGGATTTCTTTTCTATGATTAGTTTTTAGTTCTTCAGCTGTTAAAACAACTTCTCTTTTTGTGGAATTATGTTCCCACATTTCAACTTATTTATTGTAATTGTAAATCATTTGTAAAGCGGTCTATAATTCAGAAATAGGGGAATAGTGTGGAAGAAAATTTATGCGCTCCATTGTACAGTTTGACAAGAATTAATAAGAGATGTAGCTCTGATTTGTGGGATCCATGTGGTATGAGATTTAGCATTTGTTTTTCTCCTTTGTTTCATATGTAAATTGTTATGTTTCACCTCTCATCCATAGACATTTCCTTTTGAATGCTTTCAAGATAGAAAGGTAGGATCCATTTTCATGCCCTGCCTTGGGAAATCATTCATACTCTGTGTTTTTTCTTCTGTTTGAAGAGGATCCATTTATTGTGCCCTTTTCAGCTCCTCACCTGTCTTTCAATCCCATCTTTATTAAACTTTAATTGCTAAAGTTTCCTGTGTATCTTGCCCCATGAAATACCCTGTGTTCTGATTTAATTCCCTAGTCTCAACTGTCCCATTTTGTCCCACACATCCCTGAAATTCATTCATTTTATTAAAAAAATATTTTCCTATGATTTTATCTAGCCTAATATCAGTCCACTATTGTGTTTTATTGAATATCTATCTTTACGGAGAGAGCCCTTCCTGTCCTTGTAGGGCTAGCTACAAGGCTGAGCGTGGTTTAGTTGTTACCCTGTTTTTCCATTTTCAGGCTGGGGTCCAATTCGGGTGCTAACATAATGCATAGTGTGATGTATTGCTAGAGCACACCCTTGATGCTAAGAGGGAGTGTTGAGATTTTGTGTATTTGGGGCAGCATTAGTTGTGCTCTAGCTCCCAAAATTTGTGAAGGGACTAGAGCACACTTGATCTACAAGACCCAGAAAATGATTTGGGAAATTTCATCTGGTTTAGGAGATATTAAATTAATTAATTATTTTAAGTGTATTTCCTAAGTTAAAACTCAGGGAACTTAAATAATTGAAGTGAATTTAATTAAACATGTGATGAAATTGACTTAAATCACACAGATCAAGCTTTCTTTTAATCTTAGCCATTGATTCAAGATTTGATCATGGTCGTTGATTTGTCAACGAGAAAAGTATAAAGGAAAGGCTTGGGGTCATTTGTAAAGACACACAGAGGCAGATAATTGAAGCTAAGCTGAGATTCTAGGGCAGGGTTTGCTAAGAATACTCATAAGTGTTTCAACTGTAGAGAGGGGAATTTAGACCAAGGGGATGATCTGATCCTTGGGTCTAGAATACACAAGAGGCAGAGATCGGCTCAAGGACAATGCAGAAGAAGGCAGCAGCAGCAGCAACAAGGACAGCGTAATTTCAGGAAACCCCCAGGGGTTACGCGGAGACCCTTCAGGGATAGCATAGTGACTGCGTCACCCATTCTTGAGTAACGTAGTCTCTTCTGGAGCAACGTAGAGGGTTTGGAGGACTTCCAAGGCTGATGCATACCCTTTTAGGGGCTTCAGAGGCTGACGCAGAGCCTTTTAGGGATAACCCTGAGGTTTCTAGGCCCTAATCTTAGCTGAGTTCTGTAAATCCCATTTGAGGGTGTGGTTCAATCATTATTTTGGTCCTATATCAGCCAGTGAGTTGTAGATCTAGTATTTTCTCTGTCGGAATTTCCAGATTCTAGAACCCAGATTTGTGTATTCAGAAATATTCTTAATAATAGAACCCTCCAGCAGCCAGAGACCGGTTTTCCCACCTTGGGTTTTTCCGGGGACTATTTGTCCAGAAATAATTGTCACTTTGTCAATGTGTGCATGTGCTTATTCTAGATTTGAATTGGTAGAGATCTATTATGTGTTTTGCTTCAATGTTAACTTGAATTTACTTAGTTGATAACTTGTCTAATTAGGAGGAGCTTAACCGGATTAATAGTAATAATTTCTGCATAAGATATAAGATTCAAAAATTTGTACCGCTTCTCTCTGTGCATGTCAGTATGTTTCTCTGCACAGTCCCTGCACTGGACTACGTAGGTCTGCATAGGCTCTGCATGGGTTCACTGCACTGCAGCCCTGTGTTGCCTCCTGTGACCCACTACGTCCCTTTGTCCCTGACCTCTGTCACTGCTGACTCCCTCCTCCTGCTTCTGCAGCTCTTCGCCCTGCAACTCTCCCACTGAGATCGAATCCTATTACTTCAGAATTGATCTCCTTCAGGTACTAAGTGTATGCCCGACTTGTTTTCCAAACGACCCACAAGCCCTCTTTTATAATCTTCTTGTTGATGAATCAATAGCCCAGATTAGAAGTCTAATCAATGGCTAAGATTAAAACTTGACTTGATCTTTGTTTTCTAGAAGATTCACACTCTGACTTATTAATTCCCTTTATTTATTTCATTTCCCTAAGTTTAGACTTAGGAATTCCATTAAAATAATTAGTTATTTCAATAAGTCATGAACTAAGTGGAATTTCCACAAACTGTTTATGTGTTCCTTGAAACACTGATGTCCAAGCCTCCTTACAAAGTTTGAGACTTGGAACGCTTTCCGATGCTACAAAAATCTACACTCCCTCTTAGCGAGGAAGGTGTTCCAACAATATGCCTGTTGCATGTTGCTCTGCTTTTGAAGCACCCTCTACGCTGCTGATCTCTGGACAATGCCCCTCATCTACTACGCTACTGCCTTCTCTACAACTCCCTCTGAATCCTAGCCCTATCCACTCCTGCTACTAGAATGGATTCTTGATCATCTCCATCTTCTCTCTAAAGTAGACAAACCTAGTCTTCCCCAGAGCTTTTGTGAGAATGTCTACCACCTGTTCTCCTATTGGAGTGTACTGCAACTGAACAACTCCTTATTGTACACAGTCCCTAATGAAGTGACACGTGATGTCAATATGCTTCGACCGATAAAAATACAGGATTTTCAGAGAGCTTGATGCAACTTTGATTATCGCATAAGATATTGGTCGTTTCCATTTTCTCCTTTAGTAGGCTGACAAGCAATTTTCGAAGCCATATGGCCTCACACGAAGCTGTGCTAGCTGCCATATATTCTGCCTCTGCTGAGCTCAGTGCCATGGATTTATGTTTCTTGCTGCACCAAGAAGTCATTCTTGATCCTAGACTGAAACAATACCCATTGGTACTCTTCCGATCTACTGGACTCCTAGCCCAATCTGCATCGGTGAACCCACTCAACATGGCATCACTGCTACGAGTGTACTTCAAACAAAGCTCGATTGTTCCTTGAAGGTACCTGAGAACATGCTTTGCTACTGCCCAATAAGCCCTCTTAGGTTCTACCATGAACTGACTGAGGGTATTTACAGCATACCAGAGGTATGGCCTTGTGTTTACCAGATACATCAACGATCCTATGAGTTGCCTATACAACGTAGGATCAGCCTCATCATCTTCGGGCCTGTCAATTTTCTTCCAATTGGTAATCATTGGAGTCGTCATGGGTCTACAATCCTCCATATGAAATCTCTTCAGAATCTCTGTAGTATATCTTCCTTGACCAAGAAAGATCTCCCCCTTCTGGTGCCAAACTTCCAACCCCAGAAAATAATGCATCAGCCCTAGATCCTTCATGTCAAATTTCGCAGCCAAATTCTTCTTACAGTCTGTGATGAGCCTCGATGATCCTGTCAAGAATAGATCATCTACATATAAAACCAGTATCAAGGGCTCACTCCCTACCCTTAGATAGTAGAGATTGGGATCTGTGTCACTCTTGACGAATCCCATTTTCTGGAAGTAGTTTTCAATTCGATCATACCAGGCTCTAGGAGCTTGCTTCGGTCCATACAAGGATTTCTTTAGCCTACACACATGTGTCTTCTAATCATGCATCTCGAAGCCTTTTGGTTGTTTTATATACACCTCTTCCTCTATCACCCCATTCAGGAATGTCGTCTTGACGTCCATCTGGTGAATTTCCCATCCCATCTACGCAGCAAGGGACATCACAAGATCTAATGGAGGTGTATTTGGCTACTGGGGCGAAGGTTTCTTCATAGTCGATCCCTTCCTTTGGAGCATACCCCTTAGCCACAAACACAGCACAAATTTCTCGATACTACACCGACATCACGCCTGATTGTCTGGAAAACGCGACAACGGCTCAGATCAGGCACTGTCACCTTGATCCCCAATCTCTCTATCTAAGTTGTCTCCTTGCAAGCTAAGGGAGGTAGACCCTCTTATAAATGAAGATGAAAAATCTAGGAGACACAACTAAAACACCAAATACTTAATAAAACTAATGAGATTTCACAGATTGATTATGTTAAAACCAGTGCCTTATGGAGTCAAACAAGATCTCGTTATGCAATTAAAGATAAGTATTGGATGTATAATTGTTGCTAAATGACCACAATGATATTCAATAGAAAGTGCCATGATCATTCATTTAGACACTGAAGCAAAGCTATCATGAAACAATCATTAAGATAAATGTCAGATGCTTGAAAATTTTCCAAAATTATGATATTTCCAATATAACCCAATTCGAAAATTAAAATGCTCCACAGTCAAACTTCAGATACAAAAATTTAGGCTCATTTGACTATAGGACTTAGAAATTTTTTTAGAATTTTTTGAAATTTTTATACATTTTTTTTTTTTATATTTTCAAATTTGGAAATCTAAATCTATATTAAAGTTCTAATCTAAAAAAAATGAGAATCTAAATCTAAACAAAACTATAATTAAAATTAAACTAAAATTAAATTAAAATCTAAAATCTAAAAGCTAAAACTAAACAAAACAAATTTAAAATCTAAACTAAAATTAAATTAAAACTAAATTAAATCTAAAATAAAAACCTAACTAGAGCCTAACAAAATCGAACCAAAATGAAAAACTAATGCTAAAATGAAACTATACACTAAAATTCTAACACTAGCCAAAGTCTAAATCTAATCTAAGTTAAACAAATCGAAATTTATTAAAAACCGACCAAACTAAAACTAAACTTAACACTATTAAAACCAAAATCTAACAAATCGAAAATTAAATCAAAACTTAACTAAAGTCAGAAAAATACAAAAACCTACGCTAAATTAAAACTGAAAGCTAAATCTAAGTCTAACGCATGTAAGAGTTAAACTTCATGTGCTTTGTTGTATTTGCATATTGAAGCTGGACAGCGGATATATACGAGAAGGTCGACGGCTTGCAGAGGTTCGGGTGATGGTGTGAGGGAGTGCGGCTGGAAGACAAGGAAGGGTTGAGTTTGTGATGGCAGAAATGATGCAAGTCAAGGATCGAAGTGAGGAATGGAGTGTATGTAGAGGTGGTGGGGTCAATGAAGAGCAGCAAGGAAGGTTTGAATGCAAAGAAAAGGTAAGCGGGAGGCCTGAGAAAAGTTAGGGACAACGAAGAGAGCTAGCGGCAGAGGGATGATAGACTTCGATGCAGAGAAAGGGTAAGAGAAACCAAGGCACGTTGACAACAGTGGAGGATGGTAAGAGCTAACTAAAACTAGACAGCGTTAGAGCAGATCGAATGGGAAATGGGAATGCTTGACAGCGTGGGAACAAGGCCAGAGAAAAATATGGAGAGCAAGGGCAGAGTTGATCATGGGAGCTACTCAGAAATGGGATGGAAAACAAAATCGATGGCTGGGGAATTCAAGGGTTGAATCGACAGAAGTATAGCAGCGTTTTTTTTTCCTTTTTTTTGCAGTTGATAAACTCAGTACATTTAAATTTATCCTTCCAAATTAAAAGAATTCTCCCTGCAAATTATTATGCTCCTTAAATCAAATATCACCCAGATTTTCTCATAGAGGTGATGTAAGGTCAAATCTGGCCCTTGGGGGCTAGATCTAGCTCATATCTTAAGAAAATTTCTGAGTGAAACCTGCAACCTACAAGAAGCCAGAAAAATCCAAAAATATGTGCACCAAGAAAATTATTAAACCGTTACAGCCCTAAAATTTAAAAATTTACAAACTAATTTACAGATCTGACGCCCTCATGGCCAGATTTGTATCCATTTTAGCATAGTTTTTTAGAAATTTAAAATTTTAAAGAGAGGCACAAGCCTTAAAACCCTGCAAAAACACAAATTTTGTAAGATAGATTTGGAGTTTAACAAATAATGAGCTTTTCAGATTTATGTCATTTGAGAGTCGGCTGGTCCAACCGAAGACTACCCCTGACGATCAAACCCTTAAAAAAAAATATTTCCCTACACACTTAAATCTAGACCTTAGATTAATAGAGATTCAAGAAAATAACATGAGATCCTTCAAAAAAATAGGAAACTAGTATTTCCCTTAAATCAAAGATGCTATCTTATGAATCCAGAAAACTGCACAAGATACCTGTATGCAGATTAATCCATGAAGGCCATTAACCATAAAATGTCAAATCAAGTAGCAGAGTTCAAAGACAAATCACCACATAGATCCGAGAAGGAACATCAAAATTTGTAACCCCAAAGTCTTTATGCTTTATTCCTCAAAAATTTACAAGAGCTTCCAAGACAAGTGCACGATCTTAAGATCGGATGACTTAAGACTGACAAAGACCTCTAAATTTATAGGACAAAATCTCCAACGGCTAGTTTGGATGATCCTTGTCAAAATAATCTCAACAGTCCAAAAGATTTAATCATCTTTTAATCAGGAGCATTGAAATTAAAATTTTGGGGAAAAAACGAATTTATCATTTAATTCAATTTTAATTAACTCAAAAATATTATTTTTGAGTTAATTACCCCAAAATTTTGACTTTGACTTAACCACCTAGGCCCAAGGGTCCAAAATTTCTTAAAATTCTCAAAATTCCCTTGACCTGGGGCCTTTAAAAAAACATTTTTTAAGGACCAACGAATTTTGCCTTTAAAGAATTTTATCCGAACTTATGACCCTAAATTAATTAAATTTCTGGCTTTTGATTTTTTAATTAATTGACCATAAAATTTAATTAATTGACTGAGAGGGGATTTTAATTATTTTTCCAACCCTCTTTACATAAGATAATACATTTAGACACATGAAGGGGGAATACCCATTCATATAGACCCTCAAATAAATACCCAATTCTGCGACTCAAAACATGATCTAGTAGACCAAGTAGCTCAAACTACTTTTACAAGGACTCGATAGAAACACTAGGACTCACTTAGTATGCTGATGATAAAATCCACCCTAGCTTTGGGGTGAGGCTGGAGGGAAAAACTCTGTCGATCACTTACGTGAATCAGTGAGACAAAAAACCTCCTAGGATAGAAATCATCAACAACATACTAGGCTTACCTAGGTTGTTACATACATTGACGGTCATACTTAGATCATTTACATCATAATATGCAGAATGGGTTTACATTATTCATAAAACTGTCGACTGATGATGGAAACTGAATGGCGCTACCACGTCGAACATGACGAATCCCATTTGAAAAAATGGGGGTGTACTGCTATGGGGTAGTTGACAAAGTGTGGTCAACATCTGGCTCTACTTGGGGACACATTGCTTCATTGAAGGAATGTGAGAATCCAGAATCTGCATCCAAGCAACACACAAGATTACATAAGAAGCGTCCATCCAAATATCATCATATAACATTAAGCTCATGAAAAATAGAAGCTCTTCTTTTATTTATTATTCTACTTAACATGAAAAGTAAATCTACTCTAACTACAAAATGAAATGTTGAAATAACAAGGTGTAAGGTTAGAGATACAATACAGAGAATGCCCTGTGGCATCAGATGTGCTCAATATAGTGTATGCTGAGCATTTGTCTGCTTTCAGGCAAGTCTGCGGGCTGCTTTTCAGATGTGCCATGTCCAATCTTGCATAATGTAGGACTCTGTCTTATCCGAGTATCAAGCTGCTCTCGACCATCAGACGAATCAAACCACTTACTTCTTTTTTGCTTCTTTCTCTTCTTCTGAGTGGGTTGTGATGTCAGCAATGAGACCACTGTAGATTTCTTGTCCTCATCTTGAAGATGTTTGTACAAAATATCTGAAGAACCTGGAGCGTGACCAATATTATTCTGGATATACTCTGTCAATGGTGACACATAAGCTTGGTCTTTCTCAACATCCTTTGAAACCATAGTTAAATTTTCCCTAATGGGAGAAGTGACCTCCCTGTGATGAGATGGGAATTGCTTTAGCAGACAAGAAGTCTTATGATCTGTTGATGAATCTTCATAATCAAATTTCGGCTGAAACTTTTGTATATGTAATTTTTCCATTTTTTCCAACCTTTTCTGTATTTTTCCAAGTTCACCTTGACTTACCGATCTTGATGTTGATTTACTTACTCTTTCCCTTAATCTTGATATGTGCTT
Organism: Pinus albicaulis; assembly: GCA_034641835.2. Lineage (NCBI taxonomy): Eukaryota > Viridiplantae > Streptophyta > Pinopsida > Pinales > Pinaceae > Pinus > Pinus albicaulis. Next base: position 11,657 of record JAXQQM020083042.1, read on the forward strand.
GCATACTTCACAAATTTCTTTAAATGATAATTTGTATATATCACCTCTACTCATGTGATCAAGGAGATCAATCCACTCATCTATAATTGTTCTAATTAAGAGGGTTTTTAGTGTGCCAAATCCTAAATGATGTAATTTTTCCCTCTTAAAATTATACATAAATCTCTCAATTAGATCCTTAAGGCTCTCATATTATTTTTTGATCATTATAAATATTTCTTCTTTAATATCATGATCTTTATATTTTTTTAGAAAGATATTTTGCATATCATTCCATTATATTATTGAATTAGTCCCTAAAATCATGAACCATTTAAGAGTTTTATCCTTCAATGTTTCCGGAAGCAATCTCAATTTTGAGTGTTTAATAGGTAACCATAAGATCTACAAAGAATTTAAAATTCAAAGAGAAAGGTTTCCAGATCCTATGACCTAATACCATGGAAGTTGGGAAGGAAAATGGAGGGATGTTCTTCATATGCACACTAACATCAATATCTTGAATGGGAAATCCAAGAGGATATTCTTCATTGTTGTCATCTCCATCGATTTCTTCTACCTTCTCTTCCACCTCTTCTTATTCTACCTACAAAATTGGAAGGTGACGTGGTTCTTATTGAACCACATGGTCAAATGCATGGGGAGGGGTTGGAGAAGTAGTTTTTTGTTTAAAAAAAAAATTGAATGAGAATGCATTTTTTCTTAAAATGAAATATGCCTAATGCAATTTTTTCTTTTTTTTGTAGAATATAAAAGAAATGAATCCACTAAGGAAGAAAACAATGCATAGTTTGACACCTCCTCGACAATGGCGCAAAAAAGTGATGAGCCTCATTATGGCAACAAAAAAATTTCAACTCCACGGCTACCAACTTAAATTATCAGCCTTTGGTACGTACAAACTTAAGAGGTGTCGACACTATATGTGAAACACACAATGCGTCTTCTTTCGTTGATTTGATGTAATGGAGTGAATTTCATGAAATCAAAGCCTAAAAAATTGCATAAATAGAAATATTTCTCTATTTGCAAGAAATGGAAATGCTACTTGCTTAAATGTACACACTAATGTTAATTGCAAGAAGGTAAAGGTTGTGCCATTTACAAGAATGAAAAGTACTCGTTTTTTTGCATATTGAAAACCTTGTAATACTTGCAACAATGTGAATCATTATTCTAATTGCAGATATGAAAATTTTTCTTTAAAAGAAACTAATCCTATGCAAGAACAACAATTTGTAATTGAATTCCTAAAAGCATGAATTCAAAGAAATAGGCCTCATCTACTTTGTAAAATTCAAGTCATAAGTGGTTTTATTCCTCCCCAATCATGGATTTATATCTCGAGGCCCATTATTCAATCCTAAGAGACAAAAAAAAAATCTTTTGGAGAAAGTATGGTCAAGTTTACACGTGCTACAAGAGTGTTAAAGGAGGTGCTATAAGAGGTCCTGTTTTGCTACATGAGCAAGAAAACTTGTTCAATGCCCAAGTAAATAAAATGAAAAAGGGATGGGAATATTTTTTACTAAGTAGGATGTCTTAGATATCCATTCCAATTGGAATAACTTCAAAATACCTCTGTTAAAATGTGCTAAAAAATAGTAGAAAATTACTACTCTAAAAACTAGACATTCAAGAACTGATGAGCTAGTTAACCTACCAAATGCCTAACCTAGTTAAGAGAAAATGCTATGGGTTATTTTTTTTTATTAACTTGAACTTTTTTATAATGAAATACAAGTGAAATAAAATCAAATGAATCTAATTACCACGTTCTAAAATATAGCAGAAAAATACTACTAGTTTGCTACAAAGGATTTCTAGGAATTCTATATTTGTGAACTAGTAGACCAATTCAAGTATCTCAATGATGAATATAAATTTTTGAAGTTGTTATAAGGATGAAACATGCTTGTGAATTTATAAATAACCTCAAAAAAAACTCACTTGAATCATTCAACCAATGTAACCTACAACAAAATATGCATGAATAGTAAATGTAGAAATAATGGATGCAAGCGAAAAAGATATTCAAAGGAAATAAAGAAATTGTGCAAGAGAGATCTGAGGCTCCTAGGATGGCCAATCCCATGGAAACTCAAATTACTATGAAGGAAACCAAGCTTTAGAAGCTAAAAATGGCATCAAACTTCATTATTTGAATCATCCAAGTACATCCTTGCTAGAAATGAAAGTGGAGCTAATAAATAACAAATGTTCTCCATAAGAAGAATAATAAATACCTACCCCCAGAGAAAAATTAGAATTGGTACTGATAAAAATAGATTGGGAATCATTATCCTTGAAGGGAGGAATCTTTCCCCTCCAAAATCCCTCAAATAGTGGATATGGCTCCCATAACTAGGAATCTGCATTAAATGACATGGAACACATTCCTAGATTTTATCAATCATTGGAGCTCCAAAATTTGTGCAATCATTTCATCATATATTATTCATTTATTCTCCAATATTGATCCTCCTGTAGCAGGGAGCAAGTACCTATATTATCTCATTTGTTAAATCTTCATAATTTGCCTAATATTCTCACAATATTCTAGAAAAATAAATAATATCAAGCACATAATAAGAAGGGATAAACCAACTTCCTAAGGGCCCATTAATTCTATATTGTGAAAGTAAGGGGGTAAAATACATGTTTTAAGTGTCTAAAAATAATCAAATGGGCCTAATAAAGTAGACAATTCTAGGGTCCATCAGTCGTTACACATAATACCATGCTAAAACACCAAATTGTACATAATACTAAGGAGTAGTCATAATTTTAAAATGAAATACATATAATTCTATGAGAGCTAATATATTTCTATCAAAGTTTACTATCGCGGTTACTGAATAAAATTATTAATAACACATAACATGACAAAAAATATTCAGAATGCAAATATGATCACAAGAAAATAACGACTTTGAAAGTCGGCCAAGATATTTTTAGCTAATTGAGCATAAAATTATAAAGAGATTTCTGTCAAGAATACATATATTTTAACTTACTCCAAACACTTTCCCAGGTATCCGTTAAGCTAATGCCCAACAAGAGCAAAATAACTGTTGTAAAAATTGCAAGAATTTTTTTTACAACCCCCTACTGAATTACCTTTAAATTGAAGTTTATTAGTTTTTACCATTGTATATCCCATTATTGTTATTTTAAACAACCATTAAATGATAGAGTAAATCGACACAACGCTCAAGAAATATCATTATCCATGACAAGTGAAATCTCTTTAGACTGTTTTGCATTAATACCTATCATATCATAAATTAGTAAGTGTTTCCATCCAAAAAGAACATTCTTATTGTGAGTTATAGCTAAAAATAAGCTATTATGATGAAGGATGGCCCTCATTTGGTAATCATGAGCATAACCACCTAGATGAGAGGGAATTCCTTTCAACAATTCTTCATGACCCATTTAAGTTACCCCTTTGTGAGCATATACCATTAATGTTTATGATAAAAAATCTTGTTCTAAGATTATATAAAACAATTATTGTTATATATATATATATATTACTTACAAAGCCCCAAAATATCTTACTTAGTTAATACCACCAATTTCTACTAGTTTCCAACATAATTTCATATAATTATATGCAATTATATACCTAAAATAATTCCCTTTGGCCATATCTCATCACTATAAGGCCATCAAAAGAAAACCCAGAAATTACCCTCACAACAAAATTGTATTCACATACCCCACTTGAAATATATGCCAAGAGTTTACAATACAACTTATAAGTAATCTAGGTTGAAATTCCCTCTATTTTATGAATTAAAGCATAATGGACTCAATATTCCATGTTTCCCTCTTAGTCATTTTATCAAACAATTGATAGAGATTTCCCAAGTTATGTCTCTACGCCTTGTATTTGGACCATGCAGGCCCAATGCCATAAAATAGCTCTGATACCACCTTGTAATGTATGAAAATCTAACGAAGTAAGACTACTAACCCAAAAGCCAAAATTCATAAATAATTCCTACAAGGGAACATAATTTATTTCATAATAAACCGAAGTACACAATATAAACCATGTAGCAACATTTTATAATTAGGCACAATGGAAATAAATATGTCTAATCAACAAATCATGGATAAAGTCCATTGCTAATAGGATATAATTGTTCCCATCGGCTCTATAGCTAGTAACTGTATCTAATTTAGCTATGACACCTCATTATGCACCAAGTCAGGCCATAATGCATGATACCCGTGATTTTTACGGTAAATTACTTACTAGTTAACCCAATGTGTAAAATCTAACATAGTGCAAACATAGGAAAACATCTCTCTATATATATATATATTTGGCCATAATTAATATAAATTAAGCATGGCTCAACACAAATTGTGTGAACCCTAGTCACTATCATAGACACATGTAACCACACATAATTTAAGCAGGATAACACTGTAAATGGACCAAACTGTAGCAAGAATATTCAATATTAATCCATGCATTACACTAAAAACTATATCAATTATTTCATGCACATCAGAGTAATCATACATATGAAACCTAGACTAGTGTTTACAAGAAAAAATAACACATAAACATAAATTAATACACATGCCACATGAATGAAAGTCATAGTGAACACTTATCTATTATCGCAAGTCCAACTGACTACGGGCTATCCACATTCCACCCATCCATAGACCATGTGGTTCATGAATTTCAACCATGGGTCACCTCGAACTGGCATTGCCACTTCACAAGAAGTGATGTAAAAACTGAAGAGTAAACACACAATAATGGACAAGGTACCCATCCAAAAGGAACTATCCCAACCATAGACTCCCACTCTCTCGAACCCATGCCAATCGCACACCCTTTCTCTATTCCTTGCAAATCCCACGATAGTTCCCACCTCTCAAGGTGCCTTATGGCTATTCGTAGATTATCTTAGCCTAGGATTTTAGGAGCTCATTATTATCTCTAGGAACTTATATAACCATGCAAAAAAGTAGCTTCTAACTAGTCCATAACCTAAGAAAAAGGTTCACCATCCAGTTACATGAAAACTGAATTCACCATAATAGGGTACAAGAATAATCAGGAGTCCACCAACCATCCTATGTTAAGGGAATACTCATAGTAAAAAATCATTCCTGTAAATATGCATGGATTTCTGATACCATGTGGTATTCCCTTAAGCTACGTGGGCCCCACGTGCTCTTTTTCCTTCAACACTTGACAAAACACCCTGTTGTGTATCACCATGGAGTTGCATTGCCCCCCATACTCTTAACTGTGGAGTGGGATCTATATCTAGCCTAATTTTATATTATTATAAAAATATGTACATTAGTTACATTATATTTATAATCTTGGCCCTTTGGTCACTTAACTAAAATTGCCATATTTTCCTGGGCATGTTGGCCCCAAAATATATATAACATAAATACATAGGCACACATACCCACAAAATGACTCCAACTGACTAGCCTAAATATAACTGTACATATATTTACATTATCATTGATGGGAAATGGTGTTACACCATTGTTGACTAGGTCATAATCCCCTGTGTCATTTTTGTTTTATTTTTGAAAAAAAAAAATCAATAAATATAACTTTTTTTTAAGGGAATAATTTCTTTTTGTTTCGTGGTGGAACCTGACTGCCTGCCTGACATATAATTACTAGTGAACCTTTGTGGGTAACATGTTTTCCTTGTCATAAATCAGTCACCTCAGGGGGGTTTGAACCTGGGTCTGCCTTGTTTCAATGATTTCATAAATTTCAAATCAACGAACTGAAATCCCCTCCAAAACAATTTTTTTTTTTTTTTAAATTCCCCAAAAAAATGAACACCAAATTTTTCATTTTAAAACCCTAAAAAATATTATTTTTCTTATTTTTTCTCCTAAAAATCTTACAAATTTTAGATTTGTTTTTCTTATTGCTTTAAAAATATACAAAAAATTGAGTTTTTTATATCATTTTTTCGTAAAATACGATATTAAAAAAAATCTTTGAAAAAAAGAAAAATAATAATAAAAAATAGTTTTGGAGCATAAAAAGCACAACCATAGACTTTCCCCAAATTCCTCTTTAAATGGTCAAAACAGAAGGAAAACTAACATTTGAAATGTGAAAAAATCTTGTTCAATGTGTTATTGATGGTAATGCATCTCCTCCGCAAAATTACTCCAAACTTTTTAACAAAACCAAGAAAACCGTATGGGATGTGAGGAATAAAAACAATGAATGTTACTATATAGTGAAGATTGTGGGATTGATTTAGCGTTTCTTGAATGTGGGTCAAAGTCAGTAAAAATAAAGGAAAACATGTCATATGGAAGATTCGACCCATTCTGGGTAGATTCTCGTGTCTATCCCTTTGATTCCTTGTTACCATTTTCTTGATCCTTTTTGCTTATTTCTTGGTTACTCATCAGGACCGGGGTTGATATTTTATCATTTTCAGCTTCCGTGCTTCTAGCTTCTCTTGACTGTAACTTCATACTGTACTATATGCTTTCTTAATAGAATTAGTCTAGTTTACAAAAATAATAATAATAATAATTTAAGTTAAAAATTTATTTTAGTTTCGGAGGAATGCATTAAAGGAAAATTTATGTGGATATTTTGAATATAAAGTAGGGTGAAAAATTTCAAGACTAAAAGTTTAGTAAAATGTTTTCAAATAAATTTTGGAGGGAAATATTTCAAACAAAATTTTTGGATGGGAATTTTTCGACAAAAGTTGGGGGGGAACTTTGGAGGGAAAATTTTGGGTGAAATTTTTTGGGGGGAAACTTTAGAGAGAAATTTTCAATATCTAAGCTACAAATTTTCATTGGAAGAGAGCACATTCGTATAATTCAATATCTTCTGGTTTAAAGTCATGGATTCTTCTCGTAGTGAATCTTTTATTTCTGCAACATCAACATCTTCGTCATGTAACAACTCTATTCATGTTGATGAATATAACATGAATTATTTCACTATGAAAAATGAGTCAAATTTTCCACTTGGTTCTAATCCTAAGGATGATGAGAGAAACATTGAAGAAGCCAAAGAATTTCTTGTAAATAGAGAGTCAAAATTTCCACTTATTCCTAATCCTAAGGCTTATGAGAGCACCACTAACGAAGGGTAGGATGAAGAAATTTTAGTATAGACAGAGTAAAATTTTCCACTTAGTCTTACTCCTAAGGATTATGAGAGCACCACTAATGAACGGGGGGATGAAGCATTTCCAAAGTCAAATTTTCCACTTAGTCCTGATCCTAAGGATTATGAGAGAACCATTGAGGAAGGGGAAGGGGGCTGGGGGGATGAAGAATCTCCAGTAAATAGCGATTCAAAGTTTCCACTTAGTCCTAATCCTAAGGATTATGAGAGCACCACTAATGAAAGGGAGGATGGATAATTTCCATTAAATAGAGATTCAAAGTTTCCACTTAGTCCTAATCTTAAGGATTATGAGAGCACCGTTGATGAAGGGGAGGATGAATAATTTCAAGAAAATGATCATTTAACTATGAATAGAGTCATATTTTCCACTTAGTCCTAATCCTAAGTATTATGGAAGCACCTGTGATGACGGGGAGGATGAAGAATTTCATGCAAATGATAATTTGACTATGAATAGAGAGTCTTAATTTCCACTTAAGTCATAATCCTAAGGATTATAATCGCAGCTTGATGATGAAAGTATTTATTAAAGCTCTAGAAACTGACTGAAGTTGTGATAGACCAGTGCCTAAGACATCTTATATAGCAAGGAGCATATGATATAACAGAGGGAGTTATCAATAGCAAGCTCTCATGTTATCTCTTGTAAAACAAGGAAAATTAATCTGAATGGGACCAAGACCCTCAGAAAACTGATACATAGAATGGGATATTGTAGAGGCAACATGAAAAACTCCAATACAAAAGCAACAGACAATTAAGAGACAACTTATTGTAAAGAGGGCCAATTCAGAAAGACTTCACAGAAATAAGTTATCAGAAGGTGTATGTAGTGAATGAAATGTAGAGGAAATATTAGTTAACATTGAGCTGATATCCAGATACATAATACTACCATGCATGGACTTACCAATCTAAGAATCCATACCTAACAGTAGCGTTTTAAAAAAACCCTCCCAAAGAAACTAATATAGCAGAAATGCGGTTTAGATGACTAATGGAACAGAATATCATGCATGAGCCATATTTAAAGTGCTTGACTAATCCAAGCATGGGTATCAACTAGGATAAATCCATACCACAAATCAGTGAGCCACTCGCATTCCAAAACATGATACAGGAAAGACGGATGAAATGAAATGATCTATTTAAATAACACATAAGAAAAAGTTACAGACTTTGAAATACCAAAGACCAGAATCCTCTTTAACAGATGGAACTCCTCCTCACTGAAACCCTATGGGCTCTGAGCCTTCATACAAGAGTTCTACAAAATGTATACAAAAAACCTTTCACTACATAATTTTCTGATAAAATCTGGAACCCTAAATTATCCGTTCTTTGGGAGCTTTATAGGAGAACAAGAAAGCTCCAAAAGGGAGTAGGTGATGAACATTTAATTTGCCTAATTAACACATAATGGCGGAGATGTGCACGCCCATACTGCTTGATGACTTTGTGGTGCTGTACGTTCTCTGTATCCTGCTTTCTGAAATAAATGCATTGGGTGAAAGTCTCTTCGGGAACACGGTATAGAGATAAAATCACATAGACATTATGTCCTTTCCCGAAGAAAAATGGTGCTGAAAAGAAAACTTTGGAGTATGTTTTCTGCGAATGGTACCCTCTGCCTTCAAAACCCTGAATTACGACTTAAAATCTTAAATGTTGAATGTTGAATTTTTCTGATCTCCCACTGATACTCTTTGCCGCAACATTAATATCTTCATCTGCGCAATCTGTGCTTTGAATGGATCTGCAGGGTTTGACAGATTAAACCTTGCTTCTTTAATGGAAGTCTTGTCGATTTGCCTTCCTAGGCATCTCTTCATCATTTCGACTCCTGGAAATGGTCCTTTGATGTGTCCTCTACTACTGAAATCAAGACTGTAAATCACAACAGTGTTTCGTCGCTGAAACCCTACAAAACCTGCAAACTTGTTAAGAAAAACCATGTGTGGAGATGGAGATGCAGTGGGGATGACTGTGTAGCAACGCGGCATGACGAAATGGCAGAAGAACGAGAGGTGACGACGAAAAATGCAGTGGAACTATGGTGGATGGGTTGGGCAAAGTTATAATGCAAAACATTAAAATATAACAGATGAATGGAATATATAAATGGTGGAGGAAAAATGCGATAAACACGTGGGATGATGACGTGGAGGAGGATCGAGTCAATGGTAGGGTATGCAGACGATCTGGACCGTTCGATCTCAAAACGAGATCGACGGTTGAAAACGTATCGAAGGGCAATGAGACGGTGGGCCAGGGGCACTGTTGACATGGACTAACACTCGTGCAGCTTCGGAGTGCGAAGACCGTTGGATGAAGACCTCCAGATCGGACGGTTATCATGAATATCGCGTCGTGACTTTGATCGAACAATAATGCGCATGGAGGGCGGTTTTGGAGCCGTACGTGAAGACACACGGCGAGCTTGTATGGAATCGCTCCGATTTGAGAAATACTGCCCGCCTCGGAAAAGCGGTGCAATGAAAACCGACGGGTTTTGAACAGTGTTCGGGCGCAGGGACCACCAGAGTGGGAGTACTGTGAACCGTTGATTTTGCAGGCTGATCGGATGGTGGATGGGCGATTAATGGAGTGGGCCACGTCGTGATGAAGGCTTGTGAATGCCGTCGGATATTTACAGATCGACGGTTAATACCGCTTCCGATATACCTTTGGGATAAGCGCCTTTCTCAGCTGGTGCTTGGTCTGGCACCCAGGTTACATGGAGAAAAAGACTGAGGGGCTAGGGCCGAAAGGTGCCACACTTTTCATATTTTCAAATGCGGGTTTTGGCAATTTTAAATACGATTTTGAGGCTAGGCAGAGGTAAATATAGGCAGAAAAAGAGTTTCTCAGGGCGAATAGAGGAGATTCGAAGGTTTAAGCCAGATTTCTTGACAAAATTTGATAGGAAGCTGAAATGGTCAACATTGGCTCCACCTGGGGACGACACGTTCATCCCTGAGCATGTCGAGAACCTCACAAACCACCTAATTGTCTTCTATGCGGATCCTGCTTTTCAACACTTCTACTTACTTTTCATAATTCATCACAACACCCACATTCTTCAACAAAGATAGAAACAGAAACTAATATACAGTATGATACATTAGGCTATCTCGGCCTGCATCAGAATTTGAAGTAGGGTTTAAGAAACTGACCATTTACAAGGGCATCGAGCAAGTCACCCTGTAAATTTTCCAACTTGAAAGTATTGTTACCTCCTTACTCCACAATCTTGAAAGGACCGAACCAGAGCGGATCAAATTTACCATGTTTTCCTTTTTCAGCTTTTTGGATGTCCCATCTGAGCACTAGATCACCAATTTGCAGATTCCGGTCCTTAGCATGCTGATCAAAAAGGTATTTCATCTTCTCCTGATACTTTGTCAACCTTTGATTTACCTGATTGCGTGTTTCTTCCAATTCCACCAGTTGATTTATTCGCCTGGCCATATCATCAGGCTCTTCCTGACTTTCCTGCATGAATCAAGCTACTGGTAGGGCTAATTGAATAGGAAATACTACTGCCCTCCCATATACCAATTCATATGGGGATTTTCCAGTTGCTCTCTTGCTGGTAATTCTATTGGCCCACAGAGCAAACTTTAACTGGGAATCCCAATTTTTCTGGTTTTCATTTATAGCTTTCTTCAATACCATCACCAGGGTTTTGTTGGAAGACTCTGCCAAGCCATTTCCTTGTGGATAATAGGTTGTAGAGTGACTTAGCGTGATGTTATATTGCTGACAGAAGCTCACAAACTTTGCAGACTTGAAAGCCTGAGCATTATCAGTTACTATCCTAGCAGGGCAGCCAAACCTGGATATGATGTTTTCTTCCATGAATTTTATTATCACAGCATCAGTAGCATTCCTTGCAGGTATGGCTTCCACCCATTTTGTGAAATAATCAGTGGCAGTTAAAATCCACTTATGTTGACCACTTGATGGAGGATGTATTTCACCTATAAAATCAATTCCCCATTGTCTGAATGGTTCATCCACGTGCACGGGAATCATGGGAAGAGGTGCCATCTTCTGTCTTTCAGAAAATTTCTGACATTTCTCACATGCTCTAACCCTGGCAAAAACATCTCCAAAAAGCTTGGGCCAATAAAAACCAACCTTCAGGATTTTGTGAGCAGTGGCCCTCCAGCTGTAGTGACCCCCACAGATTCCTTCATGAAATTCTGCTATAATACTCTCTACCTCATCCTCTGTGAGACACAAGAGTATGACGCCTGAGGGATCTCGCCAGTATAGCCAACCATTGGCGACTATGTACTTCTGTGATTTCAATCTTAGCACTATGCATTTAAATTTATCACAGCTTGGAGGGCAGCTGAGTGTGAGGAGATATTCTACTATCTCTTTGTACCACTGACTGGTGAGGTACTTTATATGTGTTTCTGGAGTGGCTACCCAAATTCCCTGTCGCTCTTCATTCTCTTCAGATTGCTCGCTTGCTATAATGGACAAATTTATACCCGAAGTTTGATAGTTTGATTCAGATAACATTTTAGCAAGCCCATGTCCTTTGATCAGCTTAGTAGGGTGGATGTCTAAGTCATACTCTTGTATCTTTGCAATCCACTTCCCCCTTTTTCCTTCACTATCCCCCTGGATGAGAATATCTTTTACAGCGGCTGCAGGCACAAATGCAGTGATGTGGGACTGCAAGATATATATACGGAATGCTTTGAGGGATTTTACTAGGGCGTATGCTTGCTTTTCCAATATGTTATATTTCAATTCTGCATCACGGAGCACCTGACTAAAAAAGGCAATAGGCTGCTCATACCCTTCTTCATTTTTCTGCAACAGAACTCCAACCACTGTATGAGGTGATGCAAAGGAAAAGATCATAAAAGGTTTGGAATAATCTGGCCCAGCTAGCACAGGGGCTTCTGCAAAAGCATTTTTTATTCTGGTAAATGTCTCTCATGATTCCTGAGACCATATAACTTCATTATCTTTCTTCAGCATGTCAGTTATATGCCTAACTATCTCAGCATAGTTAGGGATGAACCTTCTCAGGAAATTGATGCGCCCTAGGAATTCTTGTACCTCTTTCTTATTTATGGGAAAAGCAATACCATTTATCACCTCTACCCTCTTAGGATCTATCTTCACCCCATATTTTGTTACAATGTGTCCCAAATTTTTGAAGATTTTCTTGAAAATAATAATTTTAGAGGTACAAATGTGAATAATGAATTTTCTCTAAGTGGGTGTTTCAAAGGCACTCATGGTAATAATGAATTAAATCCTCCAAGGGAGGATTTCAAAAGAACAAATGAAGATGGTGAATAATTTTTTTTGAGTCGAGATTTCAAAAGTGCAGAAGATGGTAGTGAAGAATTTCCTTCAAGTGAGGATGGTAATGCATATTTTCCAAGAAATGATGGTGATTAATTTCTTAACTATGTTCAGAATGATCATAGTTATGATAATATTCCTCCTAATGATGATGAAAATGCTTCTAAAGAAGATAATGAATTGATGCAAACATTGTAAGAAAATATTGTATCTAGGAGTATGAGTAGACCTTTTCATATCAAGCCAAAATATTATAGTTATATAAGGCTTAGGAAAAAATATATCACAAGAAGAAGTTCTATCAATGATCTGATTTCAAGTGAATGTTGTTGAAAGGATTGATTGAAACATATGGATTTCAAGTTTTCTTTGGAGAAAAGGAAGAGATATTTTTCAATGAATAAAAGCATGAAAAATTCGTATTTAGTGGGTTGAATGCAATCCACACTGGTAGGTTATGATTATCATATTGGGAATATATTTCTTTGTAGAAAGACTTTCAAAATGTTGCATTCAATTGGTAATTTCTGTTTGTCAAGAATCCATGAAAGACTAGAAAAAATCCCAGATTTTAGTCAGAACTATGTTATAGAAGAGAGGTAGGGCCATTGGAAAATACTACAATGTCATGAATGAAAGACTTCTTTTCAAAGCATGGAGTGTGTATGCCAAATAAATACACAATACATATTCCAGATAATTTCTCAAGACAAGAAATCTACAAATTATAAAAATAATATGCATTAGGTGTTGAAAGAGCTATAAATTTTATTACATATTAATATTTTCAAGGAGATATGGAAGAACAAATTCAACAATGTTTGTATTCCTCAGAAGACAAGGATGGGGGTTTGCAGTACATGTTCTTATCTTACATAGTAAAGGGATAAATGTCAAGGGACATAAATAGGTATGCATTCGTAACATTATTTTTTAAAATTGGGTTGTTATCAAATATGAAAATATATTTATTAATAGACTTCTTTTATTTTATGTGCATATTCCATTGTCAAAGAACTTCAAAAGCATCAAAATCAACAAACAAGTAAAAGGAAAAAATTGTATAAGAATTGAAAGAAGTGTTATGAGAATCCAAATAAATATTTGGGTTTGATAATGATGGTATGACCCAGAAGAAAACACTTATACCGCATTTTGTTTGCACACCAAAAATATTACAGGAGGAAAATTTTATTTAGTTTCACTTGGTTTGTTGTATGGTCATTAATGGGAAGATGTTTCCAAGGGTTTACTTAACAACTCCAAATATTTATAATGATTCAAATATGACCATAAACATAATCCATGATATGGTTTCTCATTTTTTTGATAATCTTCCTGAAGTTTTGTATCTACAATCAAGCAAAACAAGTCGTGAAAACAAAAATCAAATTGTTTTTGAATATCTAAAAATGCTTCTTGTATTGAGATTTTTTATAAAGGTAAAGGTTGGTTTCCTTCTTGTTGGGCACACTCATGACCATATATATAACATATGTTCAGTTGTTTTTTAGTAACATTGAGGAGGAAGGATGTTGGTAGTTTTCCATCATTAATTGAATGTATTAATAAATCATACATTCCAGAGCTTGTTTTTCTTGTGTTGGAAGAAAATATTGGCATGTGAAGGTTTATTCTGGGACAACATGGTGAGAAGAAATGCATTGAACAATTTGATGACATTAGTTTCGAGCATCAATTTAATATCAAAAAAATTGATGGGAAAAAACTTATATGGTGAAATAAATATTCAACCGCTGCAGAATGGGGATCGTCATAGTCTAGCATTTTTTAATTCCATTCCAGATCATCCAATATTTGCATCAAAGATATTGTCATTAAAATAAGTTGCTAATATCTAGAATGCATGAAGGCATAAGAGAGCTATAAATTATTCTGAATACTTGGAATAAATTAAAAGATCTATTAGAGATACATATGAGTACTTTGATGTTGTTGATTCAATACGGTGGGAGTATTTTTTCAATAATCAAAGTTATATCATTTCAAGATCAATAAATGAATATATACATTTGAAGACTCCATATATTTGGCCACAAAAAACGCTAAATGAACATGAGGAAAGACACATTGTTGAACAACAACAGTCTCAAGGTATTATTAATTCTCCATGGGTAGAGGAAAGAGAAATTTATATTGGTTCTAGAAGATCATGTGCACAACATAAAGCCATTGAAGACCTTTACAGGGGATCTTTGTAGGATGTTAAGGAGGGTTGCATGATTGCAATGTTAGCATATGGATATCGACATGACTATCCATTATGAGTTATGAAGGTTGTAAAGGTCTACTCGAAGAAACATTGTTGAGTTGGGAGTCTGTTGAACGTAGTCGTAGATCTCCAAGACTTTTGAAAACTGAAATTGTGGGCATGCATGTTGACTCATATGGGGAACTAGTTGATGAAAGAGAACTAGAATATGGGACATATTCATCTCAATCCAGTGATTCGTATGAAGATGTATATTCTGATGGTGTGATAGAACCTATGAGTGATGTTGAATAAATGTCTAAGACATTTAATGTAATTTATATTTGCATGGTAACTTGAAATAAATATTTTTACTTCCATACGATCTTATGTGAATTTACGAGTCATTTACGTAGTGTTGTCATTGATGGTAAAGGAGCAATAACCAAAGAAGAAGAATAAGGCAAAGTAGAAGACAAAAATGAGGTAGGTAGTAGAGGCAGCAAAAAGAGAAGTAAGGAGCAACATCAGTCAAGGAGCAGAGGAAGCAAAGGTAGTGAATTGAGAGGTTCAATAAGAAATTGTATGAGTTTGTGTGGGCATGTATGAATAAGACTCTGTGATAGGGTTTTTGGATGGTACTCTGGTTTTGAATGCATAAAGCGTTTGTAATTAAACCTGTATGTATAAATGAGGAATCTGTTCTGAAATCTGTGTGAATGGGCTTTGACTGTCAAGAAGAAATGGTGAAACAATGTGCAAATAATCCCTGTAATTGGGGTGAATTGCATTCTGCGGGTTATTGAAATAATCGACATCTATGTCGATGTTGTCGACTTAGTGTCAAAGTTGTTTGTCTATGGTGAAGGCAATCGGCGGTCGAAATTACGTAGGAACTACAGATAGTCACAAGATTGAATATGTCAGGTATTAATTGTACGTCAACAATCAGGTGTTAATCATATAAAGAAACAATGGAAGTGGTGTTTGTTAATTGAACTATGTTGAGGAATTGCACATGAAAGGTAGAGTTCATAGATAACTAAGTCGTGATGGAACCCCATCTCAAAAGCAATGGAACTGGTGACTAGAGTGACAAAGAAAGGCTGTTTCCTAAGTAAATTGACCATTTGTCGGGCAAGCGGTAATTAGAAAATTAGCACGATTCCATACCTTGGGCGACACGTGTCCCTGATAGATTTTGGAAAACCACCCCTCATTATGAGTTAAATTTCACGCAGTTAACTCGAGCGATATCCGTCGGATTGTATGGAGCAAGGCTACGTGCTGTCCGCAGTTGGATGTGGAAGGGTCGTTAGTGTGGGGCCCAGTTCTACTTTATGTTGATCGGGAATGTTCAAACTACAATTGTGAGTTTAAACGAGGGCACATATAATGGTTGAATATGTGAATTCGGTGCAATATGAATTGTGAGATATATGGATTAATATATGTACATGCTGAGCATTGATTTTGGATTGAACCAGGGTCGAGTTGTAAGATTGAATGTACAAGGTTGACTTCATACATGTATGCTGAAAATGAGTTGGTATGTGAATGTATAAGGTGGATGACCGAAAACCTTATGTAAATTCTTGGATATAACCAAAATTAATACGCAAGTGGGATCCCACATAAAATTCCGAGAATCATTACCCCAGCTGGTGGATATATTAAAGACCAAAGAGAAAAGTATATGTATATGTAGCACCTTATTTATGTTGCGCCTTATACACAAAGGACCAAAGCATATATATATATATGTATTGCGAGATCTAAAGAACCAAAGGTTCTATCAAAAGCAAAGTACCACATGGTGGGACCCTCATCAATCGCATCGGAAAAAAAAAGGTCTGCAGCAGATCATATGAACAGAAAGTTGTGATTGCGATTAAAGCCCGGACCCAATGGGTTTATAAACCATGATTGATATGTGTTTGAGTTCTTGCATAATAGTGGTCGCATTGAAGCATCGGAGCATAAGAATATCGAAACATGCAAATGCAAATTGCGATTGTGATTGAGTTCCGGACCCGATGGGCGTATAAACTGTGATTTTATAGGTTTGAGTTTCGGCCTAATCACATCGGCACATTTAAATGAATAGCGGTCAATTGCATCGAGGTAAAAGCAGGACATCATAACATACTACTGAAAGTTGCGATTAATCATATCGGTGATTAGAGTAGAAGAGTTTAGAATTTATAAGGCTGTGGGACCCAGAGTTTTTAAAGGTCAGCGTTGGTTGCTCGGTAATTAAAATCCAAGGTTTATTAAAAAGGTTTTATAATATTGCTGAGAGTTATTTATGATTGGATTAAAAGACAATTGTACAGGTAGCAATTATGTAACTGCAATGAACGGGAAAATGAATATAGTAAACCGAAAAAGAGAGGAGTGGTGGTTGTTGAAAAGAGAGAGGAAAACAGAGAGAGAGGGGAGTTGTTGAAATGACTCGAAATTTATACTGTAATTGAATGAAATTTTTTAACGATTTACATTTTTTTTTATGTAATTGGCAAGTCTCCAGAGAAAGAAAATATCCCACTGTAAAGGTTAAATGGATACATTTCTCTGAGTAAATTGATAAAAGAGAAGAGAATGCAGAATTGAAGAAAAAGAAATAATCAAGGAGATATGAAGATTGGAGTATAGTAAGGAAACCAATCAAAGGTACAAAACAGAGCTTATATTCAAGGTAAATCAACAAATGTTTCTTTCATGAAAAAGAGGGAGTTGAAGCTTCCTTGGAAGTTGTAGCTTGCAGAATTTTAGGTTTGAGCCTCCTGTAGGTTGGTGCTTACAGAAAACCAATGGTGAGAGGGAGTTGGAGCTTGCCTTTACATCACAACAGTAATAAGATGTGGTTTTCTCGCTTTATGGGTTTTCACATATATCTGTTGTCTCTGTGTGTGATTCCTATGTGTCGAGATGGTTATTCAGTCTTCTTAATACTTACTGCTCTTGTCATAATTCTTCTGTTACATTATCTTAACATTTATGCACATATAAGTTTCGTTCTGTATAAAATTGATCATAAAAGTTAAATTGTAAATAAGTTTAATTGAAAATTTTTTAAAAATAATTTGAAGGTGTTAAACTGATTCACCCCCCCCTCTCAGTTTGACTAAGGTTTCAACAATTGGTATCAGATCTGGCTCCTTTTTGTAGCAGTTTAACAACTGAAAGGAGATCCTAGGTTCTTGGGATGGCTAGTCAAGAAGGATCCTTAATGAACAAAGCCCCTTTTTTCACTGGTGCAAATTATGCCTTCTGGAAAATCAAAATGAGAACATACATAATGTCCTTAGGAGTAGAATTTTGGGCTACTGTAGAATTTGGATATGACTCTAAGGAAAATGTCTCATAGAAAGAAGCCAAACAAGATTCTGTGGCTAATGCAAAGGCAATGAATGCAATCTTGAATGGACCGTGTGAGGTAGAATTCATGAAAGTAATGCACAGCGAGAATGCCAAAGAAATGTGGGAAACTCTAGAAAATATTCATGAGGGAGACAAAAAGGTGAAGACAGCTAAACTTCAAGTCTATAGAGCCCATTTTGAAAATTTAAAGGTGAATGATGATGAAGATATTGCTAGTTTGTTTTTAAGGGTTGTAGAAATTGTCAATAATATGAAAGCACTAGGTGAAACCATGCAATAATGTGTAATTGTTCAAAAGATCCTAAGATCTTTGCCATCTAGTTTTAATCCCAAGTTCTCTGCCATAGAAGAAACATCAGATTGGGAAACCTTGACCATGAACCAACTTCTTGGAAAACTAACAGCTTATGAGATGAAACTGCCACAGAGGAAGTCAAATGTAAGGGAGGCAGCTTTTAAGACAGAGAAGAAGAAAGAGGAAAGAGAAGATATATGCTCCTGTTCTGATGAAGAATAGGCCAAATTTATCAGGAAGTTGAATAAAGGCTCAGGTAAGTATAAAGGTAAACTTCCATTTAAGTGTTTCAATTATGGAAGAGTTGGACACTATGCTTCTAAGTGTCCTTATAAGAAAACAAAGAATCAGGCTCAGGAATAAGAGAAGACTATATCTAAGAACTGGCAGAAAGGGAACAGTTTCAATAGAAAATATTTCTATGCTCAATAAGACAGCAGTGCATCAGAAGACTCAGCAGAATTCTCTAGTGAAGAAGGAACATAAGAATTTTTTTTGATGGCTATAGAAGAGCTGGAAGAATGTCTCTTAGAAGATGAGGTAGAAGGTGAAGTGGACCTTGAGGGGGAGCTAAGAAGTGCCTTGGAGGAAATTGATAGACTAAAACTGAAGTGCAGAAAATAGAAAGACATTCTTCTAAAATATATAAGAGAGGAACAAAATTCAGAAGCCCTCATTTAGTTGAAAGTCGGGCTTGAAGAAGCCAAGAAGGTAGAGGATATTCTACTTAAGCATATTAAGGATAAAACTCAGGAACAAGAGAAGTTGGAAGAAGAAGTAGTTTTCTTAAGGAAGAAATTAGAAAATTCCCAGAGGAAATTAGATACTTCTCAAATAACAAGCTCTCGTGACATTCTAGATGCTCAAAGATCTCCTGTGATAAAAACTGGGATAGGCTATGAAGGAGAATCAAGCAAAGGCAAAGAGAAAGAAAACAAAAATATTATTTTTGTAAAATAAAATGAGAATATCCAAGCAGCTCAGAAGATTTCAAAGGAAGAAGAATCTTGCAATAAAGTAGATAAAAACTAAGAGGAAGCTCTAATGACAAAGGATGAAGTAAATAAATTGTCAACTGAAAAAACCTCATATACTCCTGAATATGTCAAATTTCGAAGTCATCAAAGGAGATTTTTTCCTCCTATGAAAAATGCTACTTGTTATGTCTACCAAAAATTAGGACACATTGCTGCATATTGTCATACAAGAAGAATAAATACAAACCAGCAAAGGATGCAAACAGTAAAAAGTTTTACTCAAGCAGGAAGATGGAGAAGACAACCTTTTATTAGGTATGCAAATTGTTTTTATGGATACTGTTTTTATTGTAATGATTTTGGTCATAAAATCATAGAATGCAGGAAATATGAACAAAGACTGTTGTTCAAAACCTCAAGAAGGTTTATGAATCATGGAGAGTTTATTCCTACTTATAATTCTGCTAAGGATATATCCAAATGCTGTGTATGCAATAAAAGTGGACATATGTCTGCCAAATGTCCTCTAAGAGAATATAGTTCATCATCTCAGAAAAGGTACCAAACAAGAGGATGCTTGCAGTGGAAAAAGAAAGTGAATAAATGTGACTTGGCCCTAATAGCTCAAGATCTAAAAAGCCAATGGTATTTGGACAGCGGTTGCTCGAAGCATATGTCAGGAGATAGAAGCAAGTTTATAACCTTTGACGAAAACAAATCTGGAAATGTTACTTTTGGAAATGATAAAGCAGGAAAGATCAAAGGAAGAGGCTCAGTCAGTCTAGAAAATGGTAGAGGAAAAGCTCAGGATGTACTATTTTTGGATGGACTGAAAGAAAATCTGTTGAGTGTTAGTCAAATGTGTGATAAAGGTTGTGAAGTTCTTTTTAGAGCTCAAGACTGTGAAGTAAGATCAAGCACCACTGGAAAAACCCTGATCAAAGGTGTTCGAACGGAAAGCAATGTCTATGTAGTAAAAGAAGAAAATGAAGCATGTCATCTTAGCAAATTTGAAGAGTCTTGGTTATGGCATAGGAGATTGGGACATCTAAACTTTGATCATATTATAAGTCTAAGCAAAAAGAATGCAGTCAGAGATATGCCAGCCATAAAGAAGCCTTCAAATACAATATGTAAATCCTGTCAGCTAGGTAAGCAGACCCGTACATCTTTCAAAATCAAAGAGAAGCTATCTACAAGCAGACCTCTTCAACTTGTTCACATGGATCTGTGTTGGCCTTCGAGAACTAAAACACCAAATGGAGAATCCTATTTCATGCTAATAATAGATGATTTTTCCAGAATGACATGGGTTGCATTTCTCAAGCACAAATCAGAAGCACTTGAGAAATTCAAAATATTCAAGGCTTTGGCAGAAAATTAAATAGGATGCAAGCTAAAGTGCATCAGATCAGATAGAGGGGGTGAATTTACAGATTATGATTTTGCAGACCTGTGTAATGAGTATGGGATAAAGCAACAATTCACAGTCGCAGGTACACCTCAGCAAAACGGAGTGGCAGAGAGACAGAACAGGTCTGTACAACAGATTGCCAGAGCCATGATGCAAGAAAGTAACATTCCTCAAACCTTTTGGGCAGAAGTAGTACACACAACTGTGCATATCTTGAACAAAGCTCATTTAAGACCAAAGAGTGACAAGACTCCTTATGAATTATGGCATGGTAAACCTGCATCAATCAAGCATTTTAGAGTTTTTGGAAGTAAGTGTTTTATAAAAAATAATGATGAAAATTTGGGAAAGTTTGATGCAAGAGCTGATGAAGGAATATTCTTAGGATATGCATCCAAGAGTAAAGGTTACAGGTGCTATAACAAAATACTTCACAAAATTGTAGAAAGTATTGATGTAAGATTTGATGAAGAACTATCAGACAAGTTAAGAAGTACAGATTGCAGCAATCCTCCGGAAGTTCATGAAGAAGAGAATCAAGATGATGATGAAATAAACAAGCCAATAGAAGATACAGATCTAAGATCAAAAATCTCCTCAAGATACATTCAGAAGAATCATCCAGAAGATCAAATCATTGGGGACAAGAGTGTAGGTGTACAGACAAGAAGACAGCTAACTGAACAGACTGAAGAGGTATACCTCGCAATGTTGTCACAAATAGAGCCAAAGAAGTTTGAAGAAGCCAGCAAAGACAAACATTGGGTGAATTCCATGAATGAAGAATTGGACCAAATTGAGAAGAACAACACTTGGGAACTAGTTCCAAGACCCAGTGAGAAAAATGTCATTGGCTCAAAATGGGTATTCAAAAATAAGATGAATGAACAAGGACAGGTAATCAGAAATAAGGCTAGACTTGTATGCAAGGGATATTCATAGGTTGAAGGACTTGATTATGATGAAACATTTGCCCCTATAGCTAGAATGGAAGCTATCAGACTATTTTTAGCTTTTTCTTGCTATCATGACTTCAAGGTATACCAAATGGATGTGAAGTCTGCCTTCCTGAATGGAGATTTAGAGGAAGAAGTCTACATGGAGCAACCAGAAGGGTTCTCCTTAACAGATAATGTAGACTATGTTTGCAGATTAAAGAAAGCATTATATGGGTTGAAACAAGCTCCTCGAGCATGGTATTCAAGGCTGGACAAATACTTGCAAAAACAGGGGTTCAAGAAAGGGGGAGTAGACAACAACTTGTACATAAAAGCAAATGAAGATGAACTTTTGATTGTAGTAGTGTATGTAGATGATATCATGTTTGGAAGCAGCAAAGATGAGTTAACAAAAGGATTTGCTGAAGAGATGAAATCAGAGTTTGAAATGTCTATGATTGGAGAGCTTACCTTCTATCTAGGACTACAAATTCAACAAAAGAGCACAGACACATTTATCTCACAAGAAAAATACCTAAAAGAGATGCTGAAAAGATTCAAAATGGAAGGTTGCAAACCTGTGTCAACTCCCATGACTACTGGATGCAAGCCTTGTGCAGATGATGGAACAACTGATGTCGATCAAAAACTTTACAGATCCATGGTTGGAAGTCTGTTATACCTAACAGCTTCTAGACCAGACATTGTGCTGGCTGTAGGACTTGTGGCAAGATATCAAGCAGCACCAAAACAAAATCACTTACTAGCAATTAAAAGAATATTCAGATATCTACAAGGGACTGCACATTATGGGCTATGGTATCCAAAAGGCAAAAACTTCATTTTGACAGCATATACAGATGCAGATTGGGCCAGTTGTGTTGATGACAGGAAAAGCACAAGTGGAGGTGCATTCTATTTAGGAGAGAGTCTAGTGGCATGGCTAAGCAAGAAACAAACATCTATTTCTCTATCTACAGTAGAAGCGGAATACATAGCAGCAGCAGCATGTTGAACACAAGTCATGTGGATGAAACAAACCCTCCAAGACATGAAGGTAAGCATTGATGAACCTATCTCTATCAAATGTGATAATACAAGTGCCATAAGCATATCAAAAAATCTTGTGCTTCATTCAAAAGCTAAACATATTCCAATCAAGTATCATTTTCTCAGAGAACAAGTAGCTCAAAAAGTAGTGAAGTTGGAATATGTGCCAACAAAAGAACAGACAACAGATATATTTACAAAACCTCTTTCTAGAGAACCATTTGAATATCTAAGAGATAGACTAGGGGTAGTGTCTGTAGATGCTACTCTATGATATAAAGAGAAAACATAGTTTCAGGGGGAGAATAGAAGAGAAAACATCATTTCAGGGGGGGATCCACAGAGAACATGTAACAGGTCCTCAAGATTAGAATATCAGCCCTTTTTCCATTGATGTCAAAGGGGGAGGATAGCTATAAGCAGGAGAATAGCTATGGCAGAGAATAGAGAATAGCTATAAGCATACAGATGTTATTGCCATCAATGCCAAAGGGGGAGACTGTTAGAAGTGTTGTCATTGATGGAAAAGGAGATGGAAAAGGAGAAACACCTGAACCAGCAATAAGGCAAAGTAGAAGATAGGGAACAGAGGCAGTAGAGAGGTAGTAGAGGCAGCAAAAAGAGAAGTAAGGAGCAACATCAGTCAAGGAGCAGAGGAAGCAAAGGTAGTGAATTGAGAGGTTCAATAAGAAATTGTATGAGTTTGTGTGGGCATGTATGAATAAGACTCTGTGATAGGGTTTTTGGATGGTACTCTGGTTTTGAATGCATAAAGCGTTTGTAATTAAACCTGTATGTATAAATGAGGAATCTGTTCTGAAATCTGTGTGAATGGGCTTTGACTGTCAAGAAGAAATGGTGAAACAATGTGCAAATAATCCCTGTAATTGGGGTGAATTGCATTCTGCGGGTTATTGAAATAATCGACATCTATGTCGATGTTGTCGACTTAGTGTCAAAGTTGTTTGTCTATGGTGAAGGCAATCAGAAGTGGTTGGCAATTACAGAGGAACCACTGGAGAAGCCGACAAGATTGAATATGTTGTGCGTTAATTGTAATGTCGAACAGTTAGGGGTAAGCGGAATCATATAAAGAAACAGTGGAAGTGGTGTTTTTTAATTAAACTATGTTGAGGAATTGCACATGAAAGGCAGAGTTCATATGTATATAAGCACGATGGAACACTGAGGGAGAAAGTAGCAGAACCATGACTGGAGTGAACAGTAAAGGCGGGTTTCTGGTTTTGATCGCACCACCTTCGTCAGGCAAGCAGTAATTAGAAAATCAGTGTGATTCCATACGCTGGGTGATACGTGTCCCTGAGCGATTTTGGAAAACCACCCCTCATCGCGAGTTAAAGTTCAGGCATGTGAACTTGAAACATATCCCTCAATGTGAGCTTCATGAAGCACAAGCATTGTCGTCCGGGCCGTTGGATGTATGTCATAGCGGGGCCTGGCTTAGTTTGTATATTGGTCGGGATCACTCTCCAACCAAAGGCTATGAAGTTTAACCGAGGGGCACATATAATGGTTGAATATGCGAGTTTGGTGCAATATGAATTATGTGATATATGGGTTAATATATGTACATGCCAAGCTTTGAATTTGGATTGAACCAGGGTCGAGTTGTAAGATTGAATGTACAAGGTTGACTTTACAAGATGTATGCCGAAATGAGTTAATATGTGGAATGTACATGTGTGGATGACCGAAAACCATGTGGGGTCATTTTGAGACAAATCAAAATTGCCAATACGCAAGTGGGACCCACATGCAAATCTAGTAATCACACTCAGTCAGACATTAAAGACCAAAGAGCAAAGTATATGTATATGCAACGCCTTATTTATGTTGCGCCTTATACACAAAGGACCAAAGCATATATATATAGCGTGAGATCTAAAGAACCAAAGGTTCTATCAAAAGCAAAGTACCACATGGTGGGGCCCTCATCAATCGCATCAGGAAAAAGGTCGGCATCGGATCATATGAACAGAAAGTTGCGATTTGCGATTGAAGCCCGGACTCGATGGGTTTATAAACCATGATTGATATGTGTTTGAGTTCCTTCATAACAGTGATCGCATCAGAGCATCAGAGCATAAGAATATCGAAACATGAAAATGAAAATTGCGATTGCGATTGAGTTCCGAACCCGATGGGCGTATAAACTGTGATTTTATAGGTTTGAGTTCTGGCCTAATTGCATCGACACATTTAAATGAACAGTGGTCAATCGCATCGGAGTAAAAGCAGGATGTCAGAACATATTACTAAGAGTTGTGATTGCGATTAATCGCATCGGAACAATCACAATCGGAAGAACTCGAAAAGCGATTCATTGCATCGACACATCCACATGAACAGTGTTACATCGCGTTGGAGAAAAGTGTGGCAGCGAAGCTTGACAATAGAAAATGCGATTGCGATGAAGATGTGGACCCGACGGTTCTATGAACTATGATTCATAAGTACTCGAGTTCCAGCATAACAGTGTTTCATCGCATCGGCATTTGATCACAATTGAAAGTATTCAAGTTGCGATTAATCGCATCGGTGATTAGAGCAGAACAATTTAGAATTTATAAAGTTGTGGGACATAGAGTTTTTAAAGGTCAGCATTGGTTGCTCAGTAATTAAAATCCAAGGTTTATTAAAAAGGTTTTATAATATTGCTGAGAGTTATTTATTATTGGATTAAAAGACAATTGTACAAGCAGCAGTTATGCAACTGCAATGAACGAGAAAATGAATATAGTAAACCAAAAAAGAGAGGATTGGCGGTTGTTGAAAAGAGAGAGGAAAACAGAGAGAGAGGGGAGTTGTTGAAATGATTCGAAATTTATACTGTAATTGAATGAAAGTTTTTAACTCTTTACATTGTTTGTGATGTAATTGGCAAGTCTCCGGAGAAAGGAAAAATCCCACTGTAAATTTGAAATGGATACATTTCTCTGAGTAAATTGATAAAAGAGAAGAGAATGCGGAATTGAAGAAAAAGAAATAATCAAGCATATATGAAGATTGGAGTATAGTACGGAAACCAATCAAAGGTACAGAACAGATTTGATATTCAAGGTAAATCAACAAATGTTTCTTTTATGAAAAAGAGGGAGTTGAAGCTTCCTTGCAAGCTATAGCTTGCAGAATTTGAGGTTGGAGCCTCCTGTAGGTTGGTGCTTACAGAAAACTAGTGGTGAGAGGGACTTGGAGCTTGCCTTTACATCACAGCAATAATAAGATGTGGTTTCCTCCCTTTATGAGTTTCCACGTATATCTGTTGTCTTTGTGTGTGATGCCTATGTGTTGATATGGTTATTCAGTCTGATTAATACTTACTGCTCTTGTCATAATTCTGTTGTTACATTATCTTAACATTTATGCACATATAAGTTTGGTTCCGTATAAAATTGATCATAAAAGTTAAATTGTAAATAATTTTAATTGAAAAGTTTTTAAAAATTATTGAAGGTGTTAAACTGATTCACCTCCCCCCTCTCAGTTTAACTAAGGTTTCAACAATTTATATGTTTGTTGGATTATATTTTCTAAATAAGAGTAATTCATATGTTTGTATACCCAATGCAACAATGAATTACAAAATAATTTATGTTATATTCAATATACCAAAGTTGATATTTTTATTAAAAGTAAAAAAGAATATTATAAATTAATGTTGAATTTTTAAATTATGTAGTGATATTGTCATGATATTTTTTATTGTTAACATTTGGTATAAGAAACTTTTAAATTTTTTAAAATTTCTATGCCTCATTGAAAGGGGACACTTTGTTTGATGGTTGATTTTTAGGTTTTGGTTGTAATTAGATAAGTTGTCTTAGGCTAAGATTTGAAAAGAGATATATTTGTATCCTTTAAAATAAAAATTACCCTTGGAATAATGAATCTTTCATTTACTTTGTTCATTGATCTATCAAGTCATCCATGGAGCAAGGTAACCTAGCAGAAATTGTGGAACATTTTTGTAATACTTTTAATAATCTAGTATAGCGTGGGGCCTTTGGGGTGGGTCAAAGCCCCCAATGAATTGTAATGGGTCAAAGGGTATAACAAGAGTCCGCAAACCACGGTTTGCGGACCATAGAGTAGCGCAGGATAATATGTTATATATAGAAATAGTTGCACTCCATCTTAGGGCACACCGGTTACTACAGGATGTTCTTTCAAGGGTACACCCTGATCACTGTGCCAATGGAGAAGTTGTTTAAGAAGGATGTATCATTTTTCTAGAATGAGGAGTGTCAGAAGAGCTTTGAGCTACTAAAGGAAAACATGGTCACTGCACCTATTCTCATATTTCCAGATTGGGCAAAGGTCTTTCATGTACATGTGGATGCATCAGGGATAGCCCTGGGAGCTGTCTTAGCGGAGCCCAGAGAAGGAGACATTGATCACCCGGTTGCATTTGCTAGAAATAAAATCTCTAGCGCAGAGCATAAATATTCTACTACCGAGCAAGAACGATTGGTAATGGTGTATCCCCTGTAGAAATATAGGCACTATTTATTAGGTGGACACTTCAAGAGGTTCATAGATCATTCGGCTTTAAAATACCTGGTCAATAAACCTGTTTTTGGGGGGGAAGATTTGTAGATGGTTACTGCTATTCTTGGAGTGTGATTTCAAAATCATTGTGAAGCCTGGGAGATTGAATACCAGACCTGAGCACTTGTCTCAGATCGAGAGTGGGGAAGAGCCAACTAATCTAGAAGAAGGGTTACCTGATGCGCAGATTTTTTCTATCAAAGTGGTTGACGAGAACTTTGTAGACACTATTCACTTATTAACTATAGGAATGGCACCTACAGACTATTCAGTACATCAGAAAAAGGAGTTGGTAACCCGTGCAGTTGATTTCACCATAATTGCTGGTTAATTATACAAGTTGGGATCAGATGAGGTGTTGCGGAGGTATGTATTAGAACACAAAAGACAAGCTATCTTGGCTGAAGCCCATGGAGGAGTGGTAGGAGGTCACTATGCAGGGAAAGCAACTGCATAGAAGGTGTTGAGGGCGGGGTTGTGGTGGCCCACATTGCATAGCCATGCCCATGCATACTTCTGTGCCTGAAACGCATGCCAACGGACAGGGAAACCTTCGCGCAGAGATGAGATGCCCCTGCAACCACATATGTCTCTGCATGCATTTGATAAATGGGCCATAGGCTTTGTAGGACCCATCAATCTCCCTGGAAAGAAGACTAGCACACGTTACATCATTACTGCCACTGATTGTGTGACCAGATGGGCGGAAGCGAAAGCTGTAAAGGACTGCACTGCAGATATCGTTGCGCCCTTCATCTTTGAAAATATTTTGACCATGTTTGGCTACCCAAAGTTCTAAATGAGTGATATAGGTACACACTTTTTTAATGAAACTATTGAAGCTTTGACAGAGGAATTTCAGATCCACCATACGAAGAGTACCCCATACCACCCACAGGAAAATGGGGTAGTTGATCCAAAATGGATTCAGTTTTTCCTCCAAATCAAAGTCTTCAAATGCAGATGAAAATAGGATCAAGTTAAAGTGCTCGTTGACAGGATTCCAACGGTGCGAACGATGCGTAAAACCGAGTTCGTATGAAGAAGATATGACCAGTCAATGTTTATGACAAATTAGGGCAAAATGACAAAAAATCAAAGTCAACAGTCAACAATCAACAATAAAGTCAACGGTCAGGATGATATCAGTAGGACACATGTCATCCTGGGAATACACCACATGTCTAGGGTGATGTCAGCAGATCAGTGATGTGTTGGAGTTTGATTGGTTGGAACGGGCCAATATGGGGCTGACTGGCAACCCGGATTTTGCCCAAGATGGCCTCATTTCCAAAATTTTGGGGATCAGGGAGGATCGAACCCCTGACCTCCCAGAATACCAAAGATCTTTCTAGAGTTCGCTCATCAGATGAGCTACCGTGTCACTTAACATTGAATGCAAACATTATATATCTAATGTGGATCGGGATTGTTTCTGCCGGAAAAGGGCCGAACGGTTGGGGTCAACCCCACAACTGCCAGAAATTTGCACATATATTAACGTAACTACCATATATATGATGGAAGGGTCGGGCAGGGGTTTTGAACCGCCGATCCACCAAAAACCATATATAACAACGTCTTCACACATATGCGATGACGAGGATATCGAACGGTGGAACTTGGTAATCTAAGCAACCGAACTTCATTTTAAGTGCAGAGACGAACCTGTTTAAACCACCAACATGCAGTCCGAGGCAGTGTTTTGCAGAGAAGGTGGGTTTCTAAAAGGGAGAGGTGGTATTGGATTTCTCCAGGGGGTCTGGAGGTCATAGTGGTGGAATATAGGCAAGTTTATACTCATTTCTTTCCAAAATTTCAAGCCCGTCGCAATGGTGAGGATCATTTTCTCATTTGAGATTTTTTTTTGAGCTCATACCTGTAAAAGAGTTTTGAAGACAAAATAAAGCGGTCAACACTGGAAGCTAAGGACTCGGAGACGTAACCAGGAAGTCTGGTGAACTCCGTTATTAATTTTTTGCTTTGTTGATGTGTTTGAATGTGTTTTCATTTGCCTATGTTGTTTATGTTATTTTCAATCATATTGATCTATTGCACTAAATAACATAAGCTGCTCACATAGACGACAATAATACCTTTTTAATAAAACAGATCAAGTGGTATCAGAGATTCAGGTTAATTTTTAAAGGTTTGACAATGTCATGTGAAGATTTGAATGGTTACTAGGTCAAAGTTCAAACGAGGAGAAGGAGAACGTGTTGAAGCAAATCCAGAGATTGGAAGGGTATTTTCACAAAAGAAGATGATGGAAGAACACATATTCGGATCAAAAGATCAATTCCTGGACAGCTTCATGACAATACGTGTGAGGGTAGAAGAGATGTATAATGAGTTTAAAAAGGGAAAAGATGAAGGCACTTCATCACCTAAACCAGAAAAATAATCGGGGGAAAATCCTCCTCCATTACCTCCACCATCTCCTCCATCATCACCATCATCGTCATCATTGTCTTCTTCTCATAAATCTAGCTCTTTTAAAAAGAAGAAGAAGAAGAAATCCTCTTTGATCAAATTAGATGTAAAATTTGATTTTCCAATTTATGATGGTGAGCTTAACGCTTAAAAGCTTGATAATTGGATAAGACAAATTGAAGTGTATTGCAGGTTACAGAAAGTTGTTTCAGAAAGAATGAAGATCCAGCTTGCTAGCCTTCATATTCGAGCAACCGCACTTGCTTCGTGGGAAGGCAAGACACAAGAAGATCTTCAAAAACATGGTAAAATCATTTCGACATGGAATGAATTTGTTTCTTCTATTAAATTTTTTTTTATCCTTTGGATTATATGCAACAAGCTATGATGATTTAGCAAACACTGTGTCAGTTAAAGGGTCAAAGTGTTCAAAGTTACACTCAGGAATTTCATAAAAGAGCTTTGACACTAGGCATATCATTGGAATCACCAGAAACATTATTAAATTCATAGGTGGCTTACATAGTTATTTGAGGCATACCATACTGATGTTTAATCCAACTAGCTTAGATGATGTATCAGTTCAAGTAACTCATCTAGAAGCTAGGGGTAAAAATGTATCTCATGATGTGGAAAAGTCAGCTAAATCTACTAAAATCAAGAATAAAGAAAAGAAGAAACAAAAATGGAAGGAAAAGAAAGCGAACACAGTGAAGAAAGAAAAGCCTACATGCACTCACTGTAAGAAAGATGGACATGATGAGGCACATTGTTGGGCACCGCATCCAGAATTGAAGCCTAAGAAGTTCGGAAATAAAGAGAAAAAGAATGTTGCTACTATACAAAAGGACTTGGGATCAGATTTAGGAGACGAAACAATAATTACAGCTACAGGTATAAAAAGTAAAAATTCTAAAGAATCTACAAGTACTTCTTCACATTCTGTTGATAATGAAAATGATGAGAGGAAAATGTGAGCTATTTCATATTAGAGTCGTTTCCAAGCATACTAAAATTGATACTTTGTTTGATAGTGGCTCTCAAGTTAATTTGATTGCTAAATCAATTGTAAAGAAATTGGGTATTGAAACAAAACCTCATAAAAAGCCATACCCATTGGGTTGGGTCTGTGATAAAACTAAACTACAGGTTACGAAACAATGCAAACTTCGTTTTGCAATTGGATTAGAGTTTGTAGATGAGGTTGAATTAGATATAGTCCCATTGGATATATGTGGAATTGTACTAGGGAGTCCATACTTGTATGATAGAGATGATGTCTTCTATCGAAGGGAAAATAAGTATCAACTCACTAAAGATGGAATCGAATATGTATTAAGAGCTCATAAACTCAAAGATAACTACTCTCTCATAAATTCAAGACAGATGAAAAGAATTATAAATTCAAGTAAACAATTTTTACTTATGATTGTAGAAGCAAAGGATCTTGATAAATTCGATGCTTTTCAAGGCTGTAATCCTAAACAGAAAGCAGATTTAGTTAAAGTTGTTTTTGATTATGATATTTTGTTTCAAGAGCCTAAAGGGTTTCCTCCTAAGCGACAAATAGAACATGATATTTATTTACAGCCGGATGCTCCTCTTCCTAATATTGGAATGTACAAGTTATCAGCTCTAAAGAATGCAGAAATAAAGAAGCAGGTACAGGAATTGCTCGATCAAGGTTTTATTCGACCAAACACTTCGCCATGCGGATCGCCTATTGTGTTGGTACGTAAGAAAGATGGTTCGTGAAGAATGTGCATTGATTTTCGAGCATTAAATAAAATAACAATAAAGAATCGTTATCCTCTTCATCGCATTGATGATTTATTAGATCAGTTGAAGATGCAGTTTACTTCACTAATTTAGACTTGCGAAGTGGCTACCATCAGATCAGGGTTTCAGAACAAGATGTATGGAAGACTTCTTTAAAAACAGAGCAAGGACTCTATGAATGGATGGTTATGCCTTTTTGCTTGACCAATGCTCCAGCTACATTCATGTTTGTCATGAATGATGTTTTTAGGCCATTCATTGATGATTTTGTAATAGTATACTTATATGGTATTCTTGTTTTTAGTAAGACATGGGATGAACATATAAAGCATGTAAAACAGGTTTTAGATGTGTTAAAAAGAGAAAATATCTATGTAAAACTATCAAAATGTGAATTTGGTAGGACATATTTAAATTACTTGGGTTATATTCTACGGGGTGGTGAATTTAAGATAGATCCCTCTAAGGTCGAAGTCATTGTAAATTGGCCTAAGCCCAAGACTGCTACAGAAGTTAGAAGTTTCTTAAGGGAAGCACAATACTGTAGAAATTTTATTGCTAACTTTTCTTTGATTGCAGCTCCTCTACATTCTTTGACAAGTGTGAAACAAGTGTTCCAGTGGGGAGGAAAAAAACAGAAAGCCTTCGACACATTGAAAGAAAGGATCAATATAGCGTCAGTACTAGCACTGCCAGATCTTCAGCAGCCATTTGAGATTGAGACATATGCAAGTGAATATGCCATGGGGGCAGTTTTGATGCAACACGGAAATCCTATATACTTTCATCCTAATGCATTCACATCAGTAGTAGTTAACTATCCTACATACGATAAGGAATTATATGCATTAGTACAAAGTGTTAAAAAGTGAAAACATTAAATAATGGGAAAATAAACAATCATACATACAGATCATCAACCGCTACAATATTTACACTCAAAAACTAAATTGAAACAATCAAGAGACTATTGTTGATTGGTTTCTTACAACAATTTAATCTTGTAATCAGATATAAGAAAGGCATACATAATAAGGTTGTAGACATGTTATCAAGACCAATCATAAATGCATCCACAATTCTTAAAATTCAGTAATTCACGAAAGTTGTATTGAGAAATATGCTCAAGACACAGATTTTAAGGATGTATATGCAACTTTAAGTCATGGAAAGTAGGTAGAAGAATTGGATTATTTCATAAAGGATAAACTCTTATATCATTTGGGAAAATTATGCATTCCACAAACTGAAAGAGTTAATGTTATTCAAGAAGCACATACTTCTCTAATTTTACGTCACTTTGGTGTAAGTAAAAAAATTGCACAATTACAAAGATTCTACTATTGGCCACGAATGAATGAAATAGTTTCAAGATATATTAAAGGATGTACTATGCGTGCTATAAGCAAGCCAAGTAACAGAAAATTAGGCTTGTACAATCCACTTCCAATTCCTTCTCATCCTTGGGAAAGTTTATCCATGGATTTTGTTGGGGGATTGCCAATGTCTAGAAAAGGTCATGATTATTTGTATGTAGTTGTGGATAGGTTCAGTACGATGTGTATTTTGAGACCATGTACTAAACAGGTCACAACTGAACAAACTACAAAGTTGTTCTTTCAAAATGTATGGGTTCATTTTGGGTTACCTACCTCTATTGTATCTGATTGAGATTCTCGATTTGTCGGGAAATTTTGGTCAAGTTTATGGGAACACATGGACACAAAGTTAAATAAGAGCATGACATTTCATCTGCAAACCGACAGGCAGACTTAAGTGGTAAACATGACAATGGTACAGTTGCTTCGAGGTTATTGCAGCAAGCATCCTAAGATTTGGTATGAGCATTTGTGTTATGTGCAGCATGCTTACAACCATGCGAAACATTCTTCTACTCAAAGATCTCCATTTGAGCCTTGCTTTGGTTTTGTACCAAAGTCTTCCTTGGATTTTGTCTTTGGTAAAGACATAGCGGTTGATGGACACAACGATGTGGATAAAGTAACCAAGTTCATTGAACAGATCCAGGAAATTCACTAGGTAGTGCAGGAACAACTGGAAAAGAGCCAAGCAAAGTATAAAGCGAGGCACGACAAGCATCAAGTTGAGCATAGTTTTCAAGTTGGTGATCAAGTCTGGCTGTACATCAACAAAGAAAGACTTAAAGGGGAAGGTAAAAATTTAAAACCAATTAGATATGGTCCTTTCAAAATTCTTGACAAAATTGGCGAGAATAGTTTCTGCCTAGATCTACCAGCCTATATGCAGATCTATTTTGTTGTAAATGTTGAAAACTTGGGATTGTATGAGCCTTCATTGATTGAAGATCCAGAAGAGCAAAGTCAGGTAACTTCCATCAAATATTTTTCACCAAAGTATCTCAACGAGTTGCAGGAGGACACAATTCTCGACAGGAGGATAAGGATGTTGCGACGAGGAGATGTTGTGTATCTTCGAGTTGGGCTTAAAGGTACAAATCCAAATAAAGCACGATTGATAGAGATTGGAAAAGTGAAGGAAACATATCCTCACTTACATGACAACTAAAACCAAATTTTGGTGGTCCAAAAGCTTCCAGTGGGGAGGAGTGATCCAAAATGGATTTAGTTTTGCCTCAAAATCAAAGTCTTCAAATGCAGATGAAAATAGGATCAAGTTGAATTTCTCATCGACATGATTACAATGGTGTGAACAACACGTAAAAACGAGTTCGTATGAAGAAGATATGGCTAGTCAAAGTTTATGAAAAATTAGGGCAAAATGACAAAAAGTCAAAGTCAAAGTCAACAGTTAATGGTTAAGTCAATGGTCAGGATGATGTCAGCAGGACACGTGTCATCTCGGGAATAAAACACATGTCCAGGGTGATGTCAGTAGATCAGTGACGTGTCGGAGTTTGATTGGTTGGAACGGGCAATCTAGGGCTAACATGTGGTAGCCCGGCTTTTGCCCAATATGGCCTCATTTCCAAAATTTTGGGGATCAGGGACGGTCGAACCCCTGACCTCCCGAAATGCCAAAGATCTTGCGAGAGTCTGCTCATCGGATGAGCTACCGTTTCACTTAACATTGAATGTTAACATTATATATTTAATGTGGATCGGGATAGTTTCCGCCGGAAAAGGGCCAGACGGTCGGGGTCAACCCCACGACTACCAGAACTTTGCACATATATTAATGTAACCACTGGATATATGATGGAAGGGTCGGGCTGGGGTTTCAAACCGCTAAACCACCAAAAACCATATATAACAACGCCTTCACACACATGCAATGACCAGGATGCCGAACGGTGGAACTTGGTAATCTAAGCCACCGAACTTCATTTCAAGTGCAGAGCCGAACCTGTTTAAACCACCAGCGCACAGTCAGAGGTGGTTTTCTAAAAGGGAGAGGTGGTATTGGATTTATCCACGGGGTATGGAGGTCATAGTGGCGGAATATAGGCAAGTTTATACTCTTTTTTTCTAAAATTTTGAGCCCGTTGCAATGGTGAGGTCAATTTTTTCATTTGAGCTTATGTTTTTGAGCTCATACCTATAAAATCATTTTGAAGACAAAATAAAGCGGTTAGCACTGGAAGCTAAGGACCCAGAGTTGTAGCCAGGAAGTCCGGTGAACTCCGTTATTAAATTTTTGTTGTGTTGATGTGTTTGAATGTGTTTTCATTTGCTTATGTTGTTTATGTTATTCACAATCTTATCGATCTATTGCACTCAATAACATAAGCTACTCACATAGATGTCAATAATACCTTTTTAATAAAACTGATCAGCAGTGGAGGCCTTCAACAAAATTTTGGAACATGCGCTAACTAAGGTCTGTAATTCTCACCGAACTGATTGGGATGTTCGCATCCCCTCAATGCTCTGGGCCTATAGGACCCCCTGTAAGAAACTGACTGGAAAAATGCCTTTTAGGATGGTCTACAGGAAGGGGATCATCATGCCTATAAAATACATCATTCCTAGCCTGCGCATTGTAGATTTTACAAACATGGCGGAACCGGACATCATGGAGGAAAGCTTGGCACAACTGGTGGCCCCGGAAGAAGGTCGGTCCATTGCTTAGTTTCACTAGCAGGTTCATAAGGCTTGCGAAAAAGAATGTCATGATCGACATATCCGACAAAAGGTATTCAAGGAAGATGAATTGGTATTGCTTTATGACAGCCAGTTTGTGCGCCACCCAAGAACGTTATGTAAACATTGGCTGGGCCCATACATGGTGAAGGAGATTACAGATGGAGGTGCGGCCAGTTTGGATACACTGCGCGGAGATTACCTACCTGGGTATGTTAATGGAAGTCATCTGAAACCTTATAGGGACAACCCGATGCCTACCAAATGACTATATGGTTGGAGTAGCTGTATAAGGGTTGTTGCACGCAAAAGGAAGAAAAAGTGAAGGGGGATCTGATGGGCATGCAGGGGTATTGCATAGGTGAGGAGGCGCGAAAGGGTGTGATGGAGGCACAGGGGTAATGTGTAGTTGGAAAAACTAGCCGTTGGATTAGTAAAACTAGGTGAAAAAAAGATTCTACCTTTGAATGGTGCCGGCATTTGGAAATTAATGCAGCGATCTGAGAGAATTTTTTACCGTTTCCTTGATGGTAAGTTGAATTTAAGGCTAATATGACTGTTTTTACTCATCGAAGTCTATAAAAAGAGGGGCACAAGTCATAATCAGTTCCTTTGCTTTTCAAAATTCTTGCGCCTTGTGCTCTACTGTGAACTCTGTGTATTTTGTGCATTTTCCATTTATATGTTTGGGTGAGATACCCCCTCTGACAACAGTAACCCTAAGTTCATATTTTGAGCGAGAATGACTATTTCTAAACCCGTCGAGTCATCGCCTGTCATGACCTATATGGAAATGGGGTCCAAAGACGTATTTGAAGTAACCCCTAATGTGGAAGAGGTCGTGTCTACACTGGCCAAGGGAAAGGGCAAGGGGAAGGAGAAGGGGAAGGAGAAGGGAGCAGAGAAAGGAAAAGAGAAAGCCATGAAATGGGCTGTGGTGAAGCTGCGCATGTCCTCTCAGGTTGTGCATTCCCCTCAGCAGGTGCCTAAGGCACGCTCGCCTAATCCATCAAAGAACCCTATGACAGCCAAGGAGGAAGCTCTGCTAGTCACTCCTCTCTCGTGGTTACCCACATATGTGAAGCCAAAAAAACCAATGGTGCGCACCCCCAAGAATGTTGATGTGGTCTGCGAATACCTGCAAATGCCACTGGTCCTAGAGGAGGTCCCCTTGATTGGTGACATGTTTGGGAGCCTCCCCTCCATAAAATTTGACGATCATGATTTAGAAAATGAGGACGCCTTCCCATACCTGGCCCCAAAATTATATCTAGAGAGGGTGCTATACGATAACACGCCGAAGGTGGAGCTGATGTTGTGGGCACGCGGATTAGAAGCCTCGGGGATATTAAATTTGTTGCGCCTCCCCCACTTTGGCCAATATGCCATCACCAGCCTCATTGTGCGTCAGTTGCTGACGCTGATCCATGATGGGTACTTATGGATCCAAGGCCACATCTCGATCGATGCTGCTCTCATTCACCGAATCACCGGCCTACCCATGCAAGGGCCCCATCCCATGAAGGGCTTCGACAAGAAGTATGAGTAGGATGTCGCCGAGGAAGTGCGGGAGAAGTATAAAATTGAGTGTGATAAAACAGGATTCTTGGTAGAAACCATAACTGACCTAGGAGTGTGCGTGGGTACTTTATTGCTCGTATGCGAAATGTTGTGCAAGTGTCGAGCATCGGTCATTGCTGCTTATGTAATTTAGTTAGTTAGAAGATGCGAGAAAGGGGTCTACTTCAACTGGTCACAATACCTCTGCGAAGAGATTCTAGACAATGTGCACTACGCGCAAGACCAGGGGAAGGCATTTTGCTATTCCTGGTTGTTTATGTTGATTTCCTTGGTTGCGTGGGAGGCACTTGATGATACGATGCTCCTAGAGCTTGAGCCCGATATGTGTGAAGGTGCGTGGTATGCGAACCTTTGGGATTCGAAGGATTCAAAGTGCACGGAAGAAAACAAGGTGTTCTGGGTGTTATTCGACCGTGCGCTAGTAGCAACAATCCATTCTAGGCCGCACTTGTCACACGCGGTCTATGAAAAATACAAAGGAATTACCAAGTTCCATGTCACCATGAACAATGTGCATATTCAGGCTCACAAATATCAAGCGTGCTATAACCTTCCATATATGGCCATGGAAGTAAAGGTCGATCAACTTGTCACAACTTGGCCACCAACATGGAAGCTTGGCTTCAAATCCTCTGCCTTGGTTACTGCAGGCACCTTCGGCAAGGACATAGCTCCAAAGGGTACTGTCTCACCAAGTACCACGAAGGAAACCGAGGTACGCTCCATGGAGAAAACCATGATTAAGAAGACCCCCAAAGATGCCACCAAGGGGGAAGGGCAGCAGGACGAGGGAGTTGAGTGTCTCGGTGGGGAAGGTGCGGAGTCCCCATGCGGAACAAAGTGCACAAGAAAACCCCCCAAAGTGAAAAGGAAGAGACGCAAGGCTACTAAGACCGGCAAGGAGGCAAAGGTCACCTTGAGAGAAGAAGACTTGGAGAAGATTGCGGATGCTGTCACTATTGCTTCCAAAGACCAGTGGGCTGCCTTGGAAGATCAACAAAAGGAAGTGGTAGATGCACTAAAGTCTGGGCTGCATGCCCTTTAGTTAAAGGCAGATATGCTTCATATGAGTGTGGATCAGGAGAGGCAGAATCAAGAGAGCCAGCCCACCACAGTTACAGCTTTGGCCACCGTGACAAGGAGTCAGATCTTCCTGATCCCGGGCATGGATTTCACTGTGGTACCCCTGATCCTATGCAAGCAAGTCCACGCGTGTTCTGCGGTTGACCTTGACGTGGTGAGAATGACACGTGAGCAGTTGCACGCTCTCGATGTATTTATCTCTGGCGAGCTTTAGCACAGAGAGATGCAGGCACAACAACAGCTACCGAAACTGCCCAAGCCCAAGTAGCACACATCGCAGCAGCCATGTAGCAGGCTGAATTAGAGCATTTTATAGATCAGCTCTACAAGGATATGCCAGAAGAAATCCCTGCCTCCGTTGCATCGCAGGCCAAGGTTGAAGGCTTGGTTGCTGCCTTGAATGCATCTCGGACTGAAGTGCAGGCTGTTAAAGCCGACTTCGAGCAACAAATAGTTGCACTACAGGCCAAACTGTAGATTGAGACCACTCTAGAGGTGTGTGCCCAACGAGCTGCACTACTCAAAGAAGCTACAAGCAGGATTACAACACAGATCACAAAGGGTGCAGAATTGTTAGAAACTGCTGTGGGGTTATGGTTGCAAATTCACAAAAGTTGGTTGACATCATGCAGAATGCAGCCACGCAGAGCGAAGGTGTCCTACCCCCTTTTTTCGTTGCTGTCGAACAACGCCAGGAGAAGATGAAGACCCCACTGCCGCTATGACTCATGACGAGTCACAAGATTATGTTGGGGCCTATTGGAGCAGGGTCCTCTAGCAGAAATTTTGGAACATTTTTGTAATATTTTGTAATAATATAGTCTAGCGTAGGGGCTTTGCCCCTTGGGGTGGGTGAAAGCCCCCAATGAATTGTAATGGGTCAAAGGGTAGACCAAGAGTCCACAAACCACGGTTTGCGGACCATAGAGTAGCGCAGGCTAATATGTTGTAAATAGATGGATAAATTGAGTCTAGAGGTAGGCTAAGTTTTGAATTAAGCTTGGATATGAATATGTGGATCTTTTGTGTCGATTGTATGGGTAAGGGCTTCTGTTGGCTATGTGCGTGGAGATCCTGAGTCCAGCTATGTGCGGACCCCGGTGGTTATGTGCGTGGGCTAGTAAATAGATTCTGTAAGCTGGATCTGGATATTAATGAATGAGAAGAATATTTTGTGATAGTTGAAGTATCTCTGTGTTATGATTATTGGCTGCGCTCTATGTCATTGATAAAGCTATATCTATTGCTAAATGTGGATGATTTACTGATGCACATGTGGATGCGATATTGTAAAAGAGGATGAATGCATAGATCTAGTTAGGTTTAGTTTCTTTGCTTCTGTTAACATGCCATCTAATGATTTATGAACTTCGCTGAAGGTATTTCGCTGATATAATGTTAAAGGTTTTTGTGTTAGGGCTTCTCTAGCGCAGGTCTGTTAGATCTGAAGGGACCCACTTCAATTAACTTTCTCTCTCTCGGGGTGCGGAAGCCTAGTTCCAACACCCTCCCATACTACTTCGGGTGACTCCTTGACCTACGAAAGCAGGCCATTGCCAAAAGGGCTAGTAGTAGAGGGGTTTGTTGGTAAACCTTAAAGATGAACTTGGGTCAAGACCCCTCAAACCAACACAACCCAAGCGTGGAACTTGATTTGGACACACGGTGAGCTTGGGGGAATCCTGAACGTCACGAGCAACAACGAATCAAGGTGGCCCGAGTGACCCGGCAGCATTGCACTTGGGCAGATTTCTACAGAAAATTCCTAAGGTTGAACTCAATGTTGTGAATGGATGTTTTGGGCTAGTTTTATGATAGACAAGTATTGTAAGCTTGGTCAAAAGGTAAACTTGCCTTGCCAAGGAGAAAAAGTGATTTTGTTGGACTTGATTGTATTATACTATACATTTTATGAAATATAATATCGAGCGTACTTATAATCAGGGAGTTGCCCCTCCCATGAATGTTATGGGCTTCATGTGGATTTTATATTGATGTTTGTGTTGTTTTAATTCCGCATAAGAACACTTTGACAGTTTAAATAAAAAGGTGTTGAGTAAGGGGTAGTCTACATACTTGAGTATTACGAAAAGAAAAAGTATGGTAGTCCCGCACCCGTCTATAGCATGGTTGAAAGACTACCAAGGTATAGGGGTGTGACAGATTTGACCCCATCACTTATATCAAATCAAGCTTCTCACAAATGTCTGGCGAGGACATCTTCAGTAGGTCCCCGAGTTGTTCCCCTCATCTTTACGACTCCATCGAGAACCACTACCCCATTTCTTTCTTTAAACTCTACATACCATGGCTGATATCATAACCAAAGTTTGCATGCTTATGCATGCATGGGGATGGCCACAACTTACCTTCCATTTAATTTTATTGTCTCTGTTGAGTGGCGAAAACAACCCTTTATCTGCTCCATTTTCCTCGATTAACACCATTTTTGATATATATATATAAGATTGTCTTCCCAATTACACACATCATTGAGATTTGGTGAATCTATCCAATAAGTTTAATATTATTCTATCATTAATTTTAACTAGCAATTGCACCATATGTTGCAAAAGAAATGTCGTAAGGAAATAGCATAGGAAAGAGTAGCGTAGAAGAAATAAGTTGTTGCCGAGAAGGAGCCATCGTGAAGGAATGAAAGGCAAATGTTGCTTACATGGAAGCAGGTCGTCGAGGTTTCAAAGATATTGATTATAAGAGTTATCAACCAGAAAATTTTGTTATAGATATTGAAATAGGCAATTGTGGGTGAAAACATATATGTAAACCATCATAATGAAATAATTTTCTGCAGAGAAGGAGCCATCGTGAACGAATGAAAGGCAAATTTTGCTTCCATGGAAGCAGGTCATGGAGGTTTCAAAGATATTGATTATAAGAGTTATCAACTAGCAAATTTTGTTATAGATATTGAAATAGGAAATTTTGGGTGAAAACATATATGTAAACTAACATAATCTGTTCACATATATACAAATTTTGTTATAGATATTGAAACAGGAAATTGGGGTGAAAATCCTTTGGTGATTAATAATCCTCTGAAACAATCATGAAATGAGCATGTAACTAAAAAAAGATATTTTAAATACATTCAAGTACAATCTATCTATCATAGATGTAAATAAAGAGAATTTTTATTAACAGAAATAGAGTTTACTCCAAGTTCATCTACATATACGAGCGCCAATTGCATGCTGGTCAGAAATTGTATATGAAGAACAATAGTCTTGGTATACAAGAAAGTGAATGTAATTTTAATATGGAGACATTTTTGGAAGGAGATATTGTTATTCATGTTATGGTTTATTTTCTTAACTCCAAACTTGGTTTAGTCTTTCTCTATATCCACAAGAAAAAAAATACAAAGTAATTTCACAAATTTAAGTTATAGTTTATATTTTATCATTACAAATCTAGTTTCTCATTAAAATATTTTACACACATCTATTCATTCAAATAAATTATATTGTGAATATGTTTTATGCTATTATTTGATTACAAAATTGTTGTACTCCCTACTAAATAAAACAACTTTATTAATAAAGAATTGAATGTCAAATTGAAATATTACTCAAGCAATAACTACTATAATATATAGAACTATTTTTTTGACGTATAAATTATTTGTTTTATATGTCATTCAATTTCCATTACCTATTATCTTCAAACCCCATGGGGAGGTATTGAACCAATATCCACCAATATCCATTTGACGCACATGATACATCATTAGAAAGATCTATCCGAGGACTACAAATTTCGCCACGAATATTCATTCCGGAACAGAATGATATTCGCTGAAGGCGCGATGCCCAAAAAAGGTTGTTTAGGGCCTCAAAACGGCTCCGGAAGTTCAGGACCTGAAAAACTGCTAAAAATAGTAAGTTGTGCCGAAACTGAAAAACTGAAAGAGGAAATGGTGGGGCCCCAAGTGGAATAGGCGGGTGGCCACCAATATCCACCTGGATCACAACTTTAGTTAAACAAGGCTACAAGTAGCGACTACCTGCCGCTTAGTTTAAATATAGTAATGTTGCAATGTGATGTTGGAAATGTCTATGGATAGCTATTACGGCTATGACATGTCGCTTAATGCAATTATAGAGACGTTGCAATTTGAATTTGAGCATGTTTATGAAGTTTTGTTTTGTAATAAAGTATGGTTAAACTAAATTAGAAATAATTGTTGCAATTTGTGCTGACCCATGAGCATATGCATTTGATGTGTAGATTAGAGTTGCTACATATGCTTAGTTTATTTTTGGAATCAATATGAGTATGGCAGAGTAGCTACTACTAGCTGCTTAATGTAAATATAGAAATGTTGCAATTTGAGTTTCAACATGTTTATGAAGATTTGCTTTCTAATAAAGTTGCTGCTTTGTTTAGTATAGTTAAATTAAATTAGAGATAATTGTTGCAATTTGAGTTTGAGTGTGTCTATGAGGATTTGCTAGATGTTGCCATTTGATAGTTTAGTTTAAATATAGCTAAATTAAAGTAAAAAATAAGAATTTATGTTAGTATTAAGGTTTAGAATCTTTTTTTACTAATATTTTGTTAATGCAATTTGACCCAACTACAATTGCAATGCCATATTGTCTACGATCTGAAGACTTTTACATTTAAATTACATGCCATGATATATAGCAATTAAAATTGTTTAATATTTTGTATATTTATATATTTGATATATTTAATGTATATTCCAAAACTTAATAACGTAATTTAGTTAGCCAATTTGAGTTTTTAGATATTGGATAGATTCAATATTTTACTCATTAGGAATGTGGTTTTTTTATTACATTTTTCAATTTCAAATGTTTTTTTTTTTTTGTTGTATAAATAAAGTAGCCATGATTCAACCAACGATATTTCCTAAGAAGTGTTATACTAGACATAATCGTTTTATTATTACTGGGTTATGAAAACACGTGTTTCTGAAGTGTTTGAGGCAGGAGCATTGTGTTTTCTAAAATGGTGAATAGTTATTTTTGTTTGATTGGCGCAGTGCTGTGTGTTTGAAAAACATATATATATTTTTTTTTTATTGGGGGACAGACTGTGGCGATGCTCCGCGATCATCGCAATGGGAACTGACATAAGTCACCATAGTAATGGCCCGATGCTTTCATGGCATCAAAAGTGTTTTAAGTTATGTCGCCATTACACAGTATGAACTCCGGACCCGATCCTGTTTACTATGGCGGAGTTAAATTTGTCATCGCGTTTGTTTTTCAATCGGCATCAGAGATTTTTGTAATGGGCCGTTTGCATTGTTTTAAAGCGGACCCGATGCATATTATTCAGCGCATTTGATAATGTTCATGCGCAATTTATAAATGGCCCGAGAGGCTTTGTAATAGGTTTTGTTGTGTTTTAACATAGGCGAGTTAATTCGCTGATGGGCCCAAACCTTAAGACATATCAGTGGTTGATATTTTAACCTTAGTCCATGTGTTATTGTCGCAGGTATTATGGTTAATTATTTGCTTAAGTTTCAATGAAAGTGTGCGGCGTCGTATGCTGATATGTCATAGTTGGTGTGGGATATATAAAGGTAGGGTATAATGCATCGTGGGCCCGACAAGTGGTGTTCGTTTTTAAACCATTGGCAAATGCATAGATTATAATAAATCGAACGGACATAAGAATTTATTAACCTTGTGGGACCCTTACGAATCGCATCGGAGAAAATCATAACAGCGGAACATGTTAATAAAAGTCCTGATGACGATTGCGGAGCCGATGTGTTTATGAACTGTGATTTATATGTTTTTGAAGTTCCGGCTTAAAAGGCATTAATCGCATCGGAACGTTTGCGAATGCATCAATCGCATCAGAGGAAGGGCATCGCATCGGAACATTGGCAAATGCATTAATTGCAATTAGAAGCATTGAGTTGCGATTAATCGCATCGGCAAATAGAAAATAAAGGTTTATAAAGTTGTGGTGCTCAAAATTTTCAAAGGTTAGCGTTGGAGTTAGAATATGAGAGCATATTATATGCATAGTCTGCATTGTTTTAAAGCAGACCCGATGCATATTATTCAGCAGATTTGATAAGTAGGTTTTTGGGTTTTTTGCAATGTTCATGCGCAATTTATAAAAAGCCCGAGAGGCTTTGTAATAGGTTTTGTTATGTTTTAACATAGGAAAGTTAATTCGCTGATGGGCCCAAACCTTAAAATATATCAGTGGTTGATATTTTAACCTTAGCCCAAGTGTTATTGGCACAGGTATTATGGTTAATTATTTGCTTAAGTTTCAATGTAAGTGTGCGGCATGGTAATGCTGCGCTTGAGCAATACATTCAAAGGTTGAGTTATACCCGAGGCTGTAATGTATGGTGATATATCATAGTTGGTGCGCAGTATATAAAGGTAGGGTATAATGCATCGTGGGCCCGACGAGTGGTGTTGGTTTTTAAACCATTTGCAAATGCATAGATTATAATAAATCAAATGGAC
Source organism: Pinus albicaulis (assembly GCA_034641835.2). NCBI lineage: Eukaryota > Viridiplantae > Streptophyta > Pinopsida > Pinales > Pinaceae > Pinus > Pinus albicaulis. The sequence continues at coordinate 56,459 of JAXQQM020083042.1, forward strand.
ATAAGAATTTATTAACTTTGTGGGACCCTTACGAATCGCATCGGAGGAAATCATAACAACGGAACATGTTAATAAAAGTCCTGATGGCGATTGTGGAGCCGATGTGTTTATGAACTGTGATTTATATGTATTTGAAGTTTCGGCTTAAAAGGCATTAATTGCATTGGAACGTTTGCGAATGCATCAATCACATCGGAGTAAGGGCATTGCATCGAAACATTGGCAAATGCATTAATCGCAATTGGAAGCATTGAGTTGCGATTAATCGCATTGGCAAATAGAAAAGAAAGGTTTATAAAGATGTGGCGTCCGAACCTTTCAAAGGTTAGCGTTGGGGTTAGAATATGAGAGCATATTATATGCGTAGTACTTGTTTTAGGTTGAACCATAGGATAACAATGAAAGCTTTGTTTGAAAATTGTATGAGGACTTAGTGTTGGGGTTGATAAAAAGGCCTATTATATTAAATGTGGGGTTTATGAATTTTGAGGAAATAGTGAGATATAAAAGTTCCGCACTGATTTTAATTGCCAGGTCAGACAATAAGATGGAGTTGTACTCTTGTATGAATTGAGGGACATATATATACTATTGGAGTGTATTATTTCTTTTTGAGGTGAAAAGCCTTGGGGTGTTGAAATAGTAAAAGTTGAAGTCCCAAGCGAACCTTAATATCTGCGGGAATATTAATAAAGTTCAAAGCTCCCAATCGCATCATTCAACGGTGGCAAAACAAACGGATGCGTCCATCACATTGCAATCTTCCACATCAACAAGACACTTAATTTTAATACAATTTGCGATTGCAATTCAAAGGTATATCAAATGTTTTATTGATTCATAGCATTACAATTGGACCATAACAAAAGAACTTGAACTTGCGATTTGCGATTGCGATTGTGCCAATCACATCGCATCATTCAACGATGGCAAGAAAAACATATGCGGTTGTATCATATAACTTGTGATTGCGGTTGCGATCGCATCACAATGTTCCACATCAACAAGACATTTAATTTTAATACAATTTGCAATTTCAATTCAAAATTATATTGAATATTTTATTGATTCATTGCTTTTTAACTTTCTATTTTCCATTTATTGAAAAAGATAATAGTATTTGAGGATGTTTATGAAGATTTGTTTTGTAATAAAGTATAGTTAAATTAAATTAGAAATAATTGTTGGGATTTGAGTTTGAGCATGTCTATGAGGATTTGCTAAGTGTTTCCATTTGAATTTAAGGATGTCTATGAGGTTTTTCTTTGTAATAAAGTTGTCGTTTAGTTTAGTTTAAATATAGCTAAATTAAAGTAAAAAATAAGAATTTATGTTAGTATTAATTGCATATAATAATATAATTTAGTTAACTAATTTGATTTTTTTAGATCTGAAAACTTTTACATTTTCCTAAAGTATATATATGAATATGAAAATTTATAATTCTAAAAATAAAAATATTATGGATATGAAAATTTATAATGCTAAAAATAAAAATATTATTATAAGAATTTATAATAACAAAAAATATAAGTTATATATATGTATATATATATATATATAAAGAATTTATTGTTATTATTCAAAAAGTTGCATGTTATTTTTACTTAAAATTACATGACATGATATATAGCAATTAAAATTGTTTAATATTTTGTATAGTTATATATTTGATATATTTAATGTATATTCCAAAATTTAATAATGTAATTTAGTTAGCCAATTTGAGTTTTTAGATATTGGATAGATTCAATATTTTAGTCATTAGGAATGTGGTTTTTTAATTACATTTTTCAATTTCTAATGTTGCAATGTGATGTTGGAAATGTCTATGGATAGCTATTACGGCTATTACATGTCGCTTAATGCAATTATAGAGACGTTGCAATTTGAATTTGAGCATGTTTATGAAGTTTTGTTTTGTAATAAAGTATGGTTAAACTAAATTAGAAATAATTGTTGCAATTTGAGTTTGGTAGAAATTATAGTGAAACAACTTTTGTGTTGACCCATGAGCATATGCATTTGATGTGTAGATTAGAGTTGCTACATATGCTTAGCTTATTTTTGGAATCAGTATGAGTATGGCAGAGTAGCTACTACTTGCTGCTTAATGTAAATATAGAAATGTTGCAATTTGAGTTTCAACGTGTTTATGAAGATTTGCTTTCTAATAAAGTTGCTGCTTTGTTTAGTATAGTTAAATTAAATTAGAGATAATTGTTGCAATTTGAGTTTGAGCGTGTCTATGAGGATTTTCTAGATGTTTCCATTTGATAGTTTAGTTTAAATATAGCTAAATTAAAGTAAAAAATAAGAATTTATGTTAGTATTAAGGTTTAGAATCGTTTTTTACTAATATTTTGTTAATGAAATTTGACCCAACTACAATTGCAATGCCATATTGTTTGCGATCTAAAGAATTTTACATTTAAATTACATGCCACGATATATAGCAATTAAAATTGTTTAATATTTTGTATATTTATATATTTGATATATTTAATGTATATTCCAAAATTTAATAACGTAATTTAGTTAGCCAATTTGAGTTTTTAGATATTGGATAGATTCAATATTTTACTCATTAGGAATGTGGTTTTTGGATTACATTTTTCAATTTCAAATGTTTTTTTTTTTTATAAAATAAAGCAACCATGATTCGACTAGCGATAGTTCCTAAGAAGTGTTATACTAGACATAATCATTTTATTATTACTGGGTTATGAAAACACGTGTTTCTGAAGTGGTTGAGGCAGGAGCATTGTGTTTTCTAAAATGGTGAACAATTATTTTTGTTTGATTGGCGCAGTGCTATGTGTTTGAAAAACAGAGTTTTTTTTTGTGTTGGGGGATAGACTGTGGCGATGTTCCGATGCGATCATCGCAATGGGAACTGACATAAGTCACCATAGCAATGGCCCAATTCTTTCATGGCATCATAAGTGTTTTAAGTTATGTCGCCATTGCACAGTATGAACTCCGGACCCGACCCTGTATACTATGGCGGAGTTAAATTTGTCATCGCGTCCGTTTTTCAATCGGCATCGAAGATTTTTGTAATGGGCCATTTGCATTGTTTTATAGCGGACCCGATGCATATTATTCAACGCATTTGATAATGTTCATGCACAATTTATAAATGGCCCGAGAGGCTTTGTAATAGGTTTTGTTATGTTTTAACATAGGCGAGTTAATTTGCTAATGGTCCCAGACCTTAAGATATATCAGTGGTTGATATTTTAACCTTAGTCCATGTGTTATTGTCGCAAGTATTATGGTTAATTATTTGCTTAAGTTTCAATGTAAGTGTGCGGTGTCGTATGCTGATATGTCATAGTTGGTGCGAGATATATAAAGGTAGGGTATAATGCATCGTGGGCCCAACGAGTGGTGTTCGTTTTTAAACCATTGGAAAATGCATAGATTATAATAAATCGAATGGACAGAAGAATTTATTAACCTTGTGGGACCCTCACGAATCACATCGGAGAAAATCATAACAGCGGAACATGTTAATAAAAGTCTCGATGAAGATTGCGGAGCCGATGTGTTTATGAACTGTGATTTATATGTGTTTGAAGTTCTGGCTTAAAAGGCATTAATCGCATCAGAACGTTTGCGAATGCATAAATTGCATCGGAGGAAGGGCATCGCATCGGAAAATTGGCAAATGCATTAATCGCAATCGGAAGCATTGAGTTGCGATTAATCGCATCGGCAAATAGAAAATAAAGGTTTATAAAGCTGTGGCGCTCAAAATTTTCAAAGGTTAGCGTTGGGGTTAGAATATGAGAGCATATTATATGCGTAGTCTACATTGTTTTAAAGCGGACCCGATGCATATTATTCAGCGGATTTGATAAGCAGGTTTTTGGGTTTTTTGCAATGTTCATGCGCAATTTATAAAAAGCCCGAGAGGCTTTGTAATAGGTTTTGTTATGTTTTAACATAGGTGAGTTAATTCGCTGATGGGCCCAAACCTTAAAATATATCAGTGGTTGATATTTTAACCTTAGCCCAAGTGTTATTGGCGCAGGTATTATGGTTAATTATTTGCTTAAGTTTCAATGTAAGTGTGTAGCATGGTAATGCTGCGCTTGAGCAATACATTCAAAGGTTGAGTTATACCCGAGGCTGTAATGTATGGTGATATATCATAGTTGGTGCGCAATATATAAAGGTAGGGTATAATGCATCGTGGGCCCGACGAGTGGTGTTGGTTTTTAAACCATTTGCAAATGCATAGATTATAATAAATCAAATGGACATAAGAATTTATTAACTTTGTGGGACCCTTACGAATCGCATCGGAGGAAATCATAACAACGGAACATGTTAATAAAAGTCCTGATGGCGATTGTGGAGCCGATGTGTTTATGAACTGTGATTTATATGTATTTGAAGTTTCGGCTTAAAAGGCATTAATTGCATTGGAACGTTTGCGAATGCATCAATCACATCGGAGTAAGGGCATGGAATTAGAACATTGGCAAATGCATTAATCGCAATGGGAACATTGAGTTGCGATTAATCGCATTGGCAAATAGAAAAGAAAGGTTTATAAAGCTGTGGCGTCCGAAGCCTTCAAAGGTTAGCGTTGGGGTTAGAATATGAGAGCATATTATATGCGTAGTACTGTTTTAGGTTGAACCATAGGATAACAATGAAAGCTCTGTTTGAAAATTGTATGAGGACTTAGTGTTGGGGTTGATAAAAAGGCATATTATATGAAATGAGGGGTTTATGACTTTTGAGGAAATAGTGAGATATTAAAGTTCCACACTAATTTTAATTTCCAGGTCAGACAATAAGATGGAGTTGTACTCTCATATGAATTGAGGGACGTATATATACTATTGGAGTGTATTATTGCTTTTTGAGGTGAAAAGCTTTGGGGTGTTGAAATAGTAAAAGTCGAAGTCCCAAGCGAACCTTAATATCTGCAGGAATATTAATAATTTTCAAAGCTCCCAATCGCATCATTCAACGGTGGCAAAACAAACGGATGCGGCGATCGCATTGCAATCTTCCACATCAACAAGACACTTAATTTAATATAATTTGTGATTTCAATTCAAAGGTATATCAAATGTTTTATTGATTTATAGCATTGCAATTGGACCATAACAAAAGAACTTGAACTTGCAATTTGCGATTGCGATTGTGCCAATCGCATCGCATCATTCAACGGTGGCAAGAAAAATATATGCGGTTGTATCATATAACTTGTGATTGCGGTTGCGATCGCATCACAATGTTCCACATCAACAAGACACTTAATTTTAATACAATTTGCAATTTCAATTCAAAAGTATATTGAATATTTTATTGATTCATTGCTTTTTAACTTTCTATTTGCCATTTATTGAAAAAGATAATAGTATTTGAGGATGTTTATGAAGATTTTTTTTGTAATAAAGTATAGTTAAATTAAATTAGAAATAATTGTTGGGATTTGAGTTTGAGCATGTCTATGAAGATTTGCTAAGTGTTTCCATTTGAATTTAAGGATGTCTATGAGGATTTTCTTTGTAATAAAGTTATCACTTAGTTTAGTTTAAATATAGCTAAATTAAAGTAAAAAATAAGAATTTATATTAGTATTAATTGCATATAATAATATAGCCCTTAAAACACTAACCCTAATTCAGTATTTGCATGATATAAACCCTAACCCCTAAAAAAACGGCTTTGGGAGAGAACATACACCAACATTCAAAGGATTAAAAAGTATCATTTGTGGGAGAGCTAATCTGGCGCTCACATAATTCCTAAAAGCAACAGCCCCAGTCAAATGCTCAAAGGGATGTACCGTCGGCTTCCTTCTTGTTGAACCATTTCTACCCCAAGCCAATTTCCTCCCAAATGAACCATTTTTGTTGCCAATTTGCAGGTCTTCCCATCTCACAATTTCTATTAGTGAAAAGATTCGTTTGTTTCTTAATTCTTATATTACCCCTCGCTAAATTGTAGAGAATTTTACTTCCTATCCAAGGATCAAGTCCAAGCTGGATTTTATCTTCTCTACCCACCTTCCAGATTAGTTAGTAACCAACCAGCTAGAAAGCAAAGTTCAAAACTCTCCAAATAATTGATGCATTATGCACCACAAATTTCCAAATAATTGATGAATTATGCACTTGTTTGATGAGGTTACTAACCCATTCCTCCACGATGCCAACAATTTTCTAGATAATTGATACATTATAAACTTCTTTGACGAGGTTCCTAACTCATTGTTCAACTGTGTCAACCAGCTTTTCGACATAATTGCTACATTACGCACTTGTTTCCAATTCCTCAATTGTGCCTAAGTAAATATCTGATTACTTAGACTCACAAGCCTTTTCCTTGTATTAGGTGGAATTGGATTAACAAAATAGCTCAATTTAGTTAACCAATTTGAGTTTTTAGATATTGGATAGATTCAATATTTTACTCATTAGGAATGTTGTTTTGTAATTACATTTTTCAATTTCTAATGTTTTTTTTTATATAAATATAATTATATGGCATAGTATATAGCAATTAAAATCGTTTAATATTTTGTATAGTTATATATTTGATGTATTCATTATATATTCTAAAATTTAATAATATAATTTAGTTAACTAATTTGAATTTTTTAGATATTGGATAGATTTGATATTCTATTCATTAGGGATGTGTTTTTTGATTAATTATATTTTTCAATTTCTAATGTTTTTTTATATAATATAGTTACACTTGTTTTATAATACAATTAGATATAGCTAAATTAAAGTAAACTTATAAAATTGAATTTAGTGTTGTGATTTTAGTTGTTAGCTTAGAGAGAAATAATATGGCGATCCATCTCATATTAGATATTTTATAAACATTGCTAATCGATATTAATTTATATATAAACTGCGATATTTTGTTTAAATATATAATTTATAAACTTTGGATCTACTTTAACTTATAAATATGTAATAATAAAATGTAAAAAAAATATTTTATAGTAATGGAAATGTATAATAATATAATATATTTTTAAAAATATATTGAATTAATTATTTAACTAAATATTGATCTACATAAAAAGTATTCCATTATTAATATATGTATGGATTAATTTATTAAATATAGGTTAAAAAAAAAATACTAATTTTAAGGAGCTAAATACATTGATATATATAAAAATGTTATATTTATCAAAATAAATTATGAAAGAAGCAACAATTTGAATATATAAATCAAGTTTAAGTTTAAAAAATTAGTAAAAATAAATAAATATTATATATATATATGTGTGTGTGTGTGTGTGTGGATTAATTTATTAAATCTATAATTTGTAAACTTTGGCTCTACTTTAAATTATAAATATGTAATAATAAAATCTAAAAAAAATATTTTATAGTAATGGAAATGTATAATAATATAATATATTTTTAAAAATTTATTGAAGTGATTATTTAACTAAATATTGATCTATAGAAAAAGTATATAAGTCAAATTTAAGCTTAAAAAATTAATAAAAATAAATAAATATTACACACACACATATATAATTAATGTGGAATATTGTAGGTTGGAGTTGATTAATGGAACTTGTAAAAGAGAACGAAAAAACGATGGAACTGCAAGCTTGGGAAATAAAAATTGTAAATTGCAACAGATCGAATTGCAAGGTCTTTTAATTTGCAATCATCATCTTGGAAAATAAAAAATTAAAATTAAAAGAACTATAGTTGCAGGGTTGTTTAATTTGGGATCTTTAAATAAAGCTTCATGTATAAATAAAACTTTATGTATGAAAAGGATTAAGTTCAAATTTTCAATTAAATTATGTAGAAAAAGATGTATATAAATAGTTAAAAATAATAATAAAATTTTTGAAAATTAACTTAATCCAATTACCAATTGATCTGAATAAAAAATAATAAAAAATATTCCATAATTAAAAGAATAATAACTAAATAATCCAAATTAGCAAGCATTATATACATAGGAATAAATATCCATCGATTTGGATATACAGTGGAGTCACTACTTAAAAAAAAGCAAGATGGTGCTAAGATGCATAGCTGTACCACTATTTCAGCATTTGCTAGATGTTAAATAACATCCAAAACGGTGCAGAGTTGAAACAAATGTTAAATAAAGCAAAAATTAAAACCTATGCATTGCCCTTTTGGGTCTACCTTACAATGAGCACATGTTTAATGTTAAAACATATAATTCAAAGATTATAAACCTTTTTGCTGTGCGATAACAAAAAAAAACCATAGTATAAAAACTCCATCGCGCGATGTTTAAAACATAAAACAAAAATGTCAATAAAACTTAAAACCTTTGTAAAACTTCAAACCTCCGTTGCGCGATAAAGCTCCAAACTTGAAAGTCGATTCAACCAAAATACATTCACATATCAAGTTACAATTTGGCTGACATCACATGGCCATTTGGACGCGCGATGAGTCATTAAATTGAGTTCATAATAACTCATCGCGTCCGCAAACAAGTTTTGGTGTACGAGGGATTTGGACGCACGATGAACAAATTAAATCCAGCCTATAATATGGATCAGATCCGGAATTTGAGAATACAAATGGGCAATTTTGAATGTTCCGATTCTGATTGAGAATGGACGCGCGATAAAGGAATTAAATCCAGTCCATAAACGGTATCGGGTCCGGACTTCACATAACAATCGGGCCATGTTAGAACCATTTGCGATTGTAACATAATATAAGATGCGATTGCGATTGCGATCGCATCGCAAGCTCCAACATCAACAAGACACTTTGTGGGGACGACTGGTCTTCGCTTAAAACTGACTCCGTCGCGTTCGAACAAATCCACCGTTATATAAATTTAAATAATTCTTAATTTCGGCTTTTGGATTCATGAAACAAAAACCTGTGTTTGAGAAACAAATCAGAAATTTGGTTTAGAGATGGAAGGAATAATTATCGAGGGCAAAGTCATCAAGGTAGGACCATAGATCGAATTAAATTATAGAGGCTTTGTGTAAAAAGTAATTTAGTTAACTAATTTGATATTTTTAGATCTGAAAACTTTTGCATTTTCCTAAAGTACATATATGAATATGAAAATTTATAATGCTAAAAATAAAAATATTATGAATATGAAAATTTATAATGCTATTACATGCCCCTTAATGTAATTATAGAGATGTTGCAATTTGAGTTTGAGCATGTTTATGAAGATTTGCTTTGCAATAAAGTATAGTTAAATTAAATTAGAAATAATTGTTGCAATTTGAGTTTGAGCATCTCTATGAGGAGTTGCTTTGTAATAAAGTTGTTGCTTAATTTAGTTTAAATATAATTAAATTAAAGTAAAAAATATGCATATTGATAATTACTAGAACTACCCATGAGCATATGCATTTGATGTGCATATTAGATCTGCTACATATGCTTAGCTTATTTTTAGCATCAATATGAGTATGAGAGAGTGTATAGCATTGAACAATTGCATTGGCGGGGAATATAGGTAATTCCTTATCTTCCATATTATTGCTTTACATTCACCAATAAGAATACTTTATTGCTTTACATTCACCAATAAAAATATTTTATTTGTAACAATTGCTGGAGCTCTTGAATTTAAAATATTTAAAAACTTAGCTAATCACTTTCTCAAGGACGATTCATTTTTAATAAAATGCAGTATTGATTCATAATGCAGGTATAATGTTACTTTTAGATTATATTTTTGTAGTTTTTTTGGTTTTATAGGATATTAGGTAATTTTTTTTAAATTTATATTTTTATCTTGATTAATTGGTAGTATATTGGTATTTTTTGCAATATTGTAATTTTTTTAATTATTGAATCAAGAGACTTATTTTATAGTCCAATATAATGTGTAAAAAGATCAATCTGTTATCAAATATAATGTGTAAAAATATCAATCTGTTATCAAAATTAACAGTTAAGATGCTGTAATTTGCCTTAACTTTTGCCTGTATATTCGATGATGAGAGCGTATGAAGAAGGTGTGTTAAACCCTGTGTTAAGGGTAAATGAAAACTAATTGAATTATGCACCTGCTGTATGAAGAAGAGTATTTCTGTCGAATGCATGTATACAGGATACGTTGTAAGTAGTGGTTCCTGCCTAAGGACCCTATGAAACCCGTAAGCGATTACTTAGTCGGGAGTCAGCTTTTAAGTGAAGCCGTGAAGGCGTAAAGGCCTTATCTCGATTGAAATGTTTCAGGGCTATCAAAACAGAGTGTCGACACCTGAAACTTGGCGTAAGATGTTTTGAGAAGGGCTTTGTCAGAAGGTCGAACTATAGCTATACCCTGTTCATATAAAGACTATCGAACCTTGGTCTAAGAGTTAAGCTTGACTATAATGAACGCGACATGTAATATTGAACTCTGTCAGTTGGAGTAATTACATGGTTTGTTATTAACAGAGCGATGGTGTTGAGACTTGAACCAGGAGTTAATAAGGCAGAGGTTATGCAAAGAAGTGCGTTAACCGTGGTAAGATTCCAGTCGAACACTATTCAAATCCCAGGAGTGGATTTTGGAAACTAATACCACTCACGTCGCGCTGCCTTTGGGCCAGATTGAAACCATCTAAAAAAAATGTGATCCTATCATATGTTGCCACGTTATTGGGGTAATACCGCCCCCATCGCGCTCTTTTGAAGTGTTAAAGTTAGGCGACCAGAAAAACGTGATATTGTTGTGCGTCGTTCGATCTGGAGGCCAAGAGATCTGACGAATATCGCACGTTCAATTGCACGGAGGATAAGTCAGGTAAGAATTGGCGGTTTTAATGCTTTTTGAATGGTTGTTTAACGTAGCAATGTGTGGGGCCCGTGAACCACCATACAATATGAATTTTGTGTTAATGTTAGGACCCATGGTCGAATGTTATAAGCGCTGTGCGTATGTTTAAAGTCGTCGAGCCATTGGTTTAACGCTAAGTGATAAGGTCGGGTTATGAAAGCGTTTTGTTATATTATGTTCAGCCCTTACAAAGGAGGTTAAGTGCGTGTTTAGGCTTTAAACATCGGGCTATTTGCCTTTTAATACAATCTATAATTATAATTATATATTTGAGCGCTTTATTAAAAGAACTAAATTCTAACATCTAGTTCTAAATTCCAATTTTAATTGAATTATTGTTATTAGGATTATATAAAATTTAATGAAAAATGTATATTATTGTTATGATTGGTATATGAAATATATGCATTTCAGGCCTGAAACTTGGATCCGACCTCGTGTGGCCGTACTTAGATCCTTCACTCAAGGGCGAGTAATTACAGAAAGGTGCCAACTTCACCTCCGCAGGTACTGGCATTTTAAATGATACGGGCCTTCAATTTGTAAGCATAATTTCATCTTAATATCAGACTTTCATTAAAATCCACATCTTTTCATAATGATTTGCAGATATTGATCATATCAATTATAACAATGAGAATTCGGTTGCATACAGTCTGAAATTATAAGGATGCCTCACCAATTCAAGCTTTTCAAACACTATAAAGACAGAGTTGCAAGAATTATAGGACGTGATGCGACCAATAAACTCGTTGCGGAGCGGCTCTTTTCCATATCCCTTGGAGGAAATGATTACGTCAATAACTACTACCTTCTGCCTGTAACAACGAGATCACTGCAGTTCTCTCTATCTGCCTATACTGACTTCATCATCTCCAAGTTTGAGAAGATTCTGGCGGTAATTATTTTTCTGTATTCTGCAAATCATTCTGTAGTCGAGTAGCATTGAAGAGGAAAGGACGGAACCAGGGAGAACTCCAATCATGTTTATCGATATTGAATTGCATGGGAGCCCGAGCAGAGATCATTGACCGTTGAAGATTGAACGCAGTTGATTTGTGCGAACTGTTGAATTAGTGTGAATTGGGATTATGAACGAAGCTGTTGGCGTTGAAGGCGAATCATTGAACCAGAAGTAAAGGAAGGTGGAACCACAAAACTGATTGGAACCTTGAGTAGAAGGTAAATAGTAACGGCGGTTTTGAGAACGAAAACAACCAGTATCGCGTGGCTATCCAACTGATAAGTGGATTTGCCTTTTCGAACGCGATCTGGGTCTTCAGTTGACATGTGGCGTAGGGTGGTATTTGAATACCATCCTCATTGCGTGATTTTTAAGAATTAACCCACGAGCATCAAACTCGCGCAAAAATCCGTTCTGTCCGTCGGATCATTGATCTGAACGCGACACTCCACCTGTCATTAGATGCGTGAGGTTGTTAATACGTGGGCCCGAACATTGTGGGTTACATGTATATGGCGGACATTCATATATGGTGACATTTTAATGAATATGCGAAGGCAACGACGTTGAATTGTGGTTGTGGTGGAAGTTTAATAAGTTCAACGCATTAAGACTTGGGTAATAACTATAAAATAATTGAAACATCAGCCTTAATACTTAACCCCAGATTCCGAACGAGTTTCGAAGAAGAGTTAAGGAGCTCTTGTCTAACGCTAATTAAGGTTGAGGGTCGACATTGTGGTAAAGTGGGCGAACATATTATTATAAGTGGTTGAAGCTATAATGTGCTGGTGGTCGATTCATACACCCAGGTCAAACCTTGGTTGAGAAGAGTTGTAACCTGTGGGGCCTATAGCAATCCTTTAAGGAGTTGGGTTTTATGTACTAAGATTGATATTGTGAGTGCTTGAGTAATTTTGCAAAAGTTCCGAACCTTTCGTTATAGCATTATCATACCATAGTCGGGATAGTTAATTCTCAGAGATGATTAAAGGTGTTATGCTTGGGGTTTAATGAATTAAAAGGAAGCCCTATAATATGGTGCAAGGGCGACTGCATAGTTAAAAGGAATTTGGAAATATTGTGATAAGGATTGTCATATTATTAAGATGCAAATTGCATTTCATTCGAAGGTGACGAATGAGAAAATTTGAGTAGAAACCATAGTGAATGAAACTTATATACACAGAGAGAGTGAAAAAGTGGGTATAGAATAAAAGGCATGCCATCAGTTATATTTGCTGAGCGGTTGAACGTTGTGTATCCGGAACTATTGTAATTTATTTGATGCTCGTAAGGTGGGCATTCATATGAGTGAAATGGAATGTAACTTGGACCCAATGAGCATCAATGAAAGACGGAAATGGTATACCTTAACATATAAGTGAGAGCTTGGGTTTTGTACTCTCTAAATACATGTACTCTCTAAATTTGGAAAAAGCAAGATCCGTGCAAGGAGATAGACGAGATCTTCTGAATTTCAAATTAATGTGTACGGTAATATATATATATATATATATCAAATCATTCATTTTCTAGAAATATGGATTTGATTTAATGTGAATTAGAATACACCGGCGGATATTACACCAAATGATCTTCTGAATTTCAAATTAATGTGTACGGTAATATATATATATATATATATATATATATATATATATATATATATATATATATATATATATATCAAATCATTCACTTTTTAGAAATATGGATTTGATTTAATGCGAATTAGAATACAGCGGATATTACAAATGAAGAACTACATCCATTCACATTTGTAAATGGTTAGGTCTATTTGTTTTCCGTCTCAATTTCACTGCACAAATATCTATGAAATCTGCAATAACATGTTGAACTTTTCAACCAATAGAATGCCAGAAAAACAAATTAAAATAATTAAAATAAATAAACAATAATAAATCTTATCATTGAACCATGGCAAAAATAATTTTTTTTTGAAAACATATGTCTAATCAAGGTGAATTAATGTCACAATCAGGAAAAACCTGATGCGTAGTATCCTTCCAGTGGCAGGTACAATAAGCATTCACATTGTCAACTTGGACAAAGAAAAATTATAATCCTAAAATTATCTTACCTAATCGTATTTTTAAGTATATAATTGAGTTTCATTTATAAAAAAAAAAGAGGCAATATTAAGAACCTCCTAGAGTTATAAAAGGTAATTGACATGAAAAATAAAAAACTCCTCATGACAACATACAAACATTAATCTTAATTCAGTCATTAAAAAAATAAAAAGGGATAATAGATTTACTAGTTATATCATTAAAAAATACTACTTTCACAATCGAATTTCTACATTAATTTTTAAAAATATTATTTTTATAATTATAAATAAGTATAACTCTTAAATATATTTTGAAAGCACAAATATCTAAGAAATATAGTTCAATTATTGGGCATTAGAAATTCCAAAGAGGTGAAGGTAAATGAGTTAGTATCAAGAAATATGACATCTACCCCTGAAAAAATTGCAAAATATCAATCTCAATATGGCATAAGTGCTAGTAGGGAATTATTAACAAGTGTTGTTGGAAAAAGAACTACATCAAATTGGTTGATGTCAATGAAAACAATAATCTACAAAACATTAAGCAAATTTTATGGAGGCATTAAAAAATTAGGATTCAATAATATGAGAATGATGAACTTGCATGTTGGGCTAATATATGTAGGAAACATTATCAAGATAGAATTTCGTATAATGTGAGCAACACTGTGAAAGAGTTTTGGTATTGGAATTTCCTTGTGTCACCAAATGAGAAGAATACCATGAGACATTGTATATCTAGAGGGGTGTATTGATATCATTTCCCCTTTCAATGACTGTTATTATTAAAGAACATTTCTTACTACATAATATGCATAACTTGTATATATAATAATAATAATAAAATAACCATGCTGAATCTTATGACAGTGAGGACAATATAAATAGTCCATCCATACAACTACCACATACTATTAATAGGCAAAAGGGTTTTCTTGTGAAGCGATCTATGCATCTTTGTCATGCAAATTGAATCTCAACACTAAGGAGTCATCCTAAGATAAAAGGTCATCATACTAACTTTGATGTTCCAAAACCATCAATCATTTAATTATATTTCTCTAAATATCAACAATTGGACAACGATCACAATATGGTAACGCTTGGGGGGAATGTGTATCCATATCATAGTAGAACTTTATATACAACAACTTATCCAAATGATATACAAATATTTCATAAGCAATGCAACTACTACATGAATTACTCACAATCCTTAATGATATACTGCAAGTTCTTCCACAATACTAATAAAGTGTCTAAAGAATCCATCATCACTCAGTCACCATATAGGTAACACCTGGGGGAAATGTGTTAGAATTGTAGATACAATAGCTTATACAGAGGATATACAAATCTGTTATAAGTAATGCAATTGCTACATCAACGCCTCACCATATAGATAACATCTCAGGGAAATGTGTTAGAACTGTACAATAGCTTATGCAAAGGATATGAAAATTTGTTATAAGCAATGCAACTGCTACATAAACTACTCACATTCCTTAATGATATAATCAAAGTTCTTCCACAATACTAATCAAGTGTCTAAAGAAGCCATCGTCACTTCCAAAATCACATATTTAAACATACAATTTGTAAAAAATGAAATTCTTTAATAAATTTTGATAGAATCACGTGCTCAGATCTAAGATATAGTTCTTAAACTCTGAAGCCTCTTCTTGATTGAAATCATACTAAACTGATAAGATATAGCTAAAGAGAAATAATTTAAAAACTTCTTGGCACAATCGTTACATAATAATTCAATGCTCAACTTGTATAGCAATAAATATCAGCTTGCAACATGTCCAAATAAAACAACTGAAGTAAATACTATCAATTGGTTTTCAATACATTTATGTAATTAAAATAGAGCTAGGAACTTTTGAAGACTACTTTATTGAAAATTAGAAGCATCTTCATGCCTGGTTTTCCAAGCTGGCCGTGAATACCTCTTTAGATCCTTATAGCATTAGATATATTTTGTGAGCTAATGTGATGTTTTTTTGTCACAATGATTTAAAAATCAGTTATTATACTACAATATTGACTTTCCCATTGTCTGTTTTGTTTATGAACCCTTTAAAAAGACTAGAGGAACATTTGATTTTACACCGCAATCTCCCTAACATGGGTGGGGGTTTCAAAAATTGGAGAGTAAATTGAGCAGTTATTCTTAGAAATTGTTGTATAAGATGGGAAATTTGGATGTTTTGTAGAAAATATGGATGTCATAATAGATATCTATTTTAAATTTTTTAGTGTCTCTTGCCACCATGCATCTAATATAATCCATTTCAAATGAGAAATTCAATATCTATTTTGAATTTTTTAGTGTCCCTGGCCACCATGCATCTAATAGGATCCATTTCAGCTAGGAACTTCAATAAATCATTGTTTGAATGATAACTTGTGAGATCCATAACCATTTTCTATGATTGTGGTTCAGGTTACAAACTAATAACTTGTAAAATCTTTAGCCATTTTCTTTGACCGTGGATCAGATTATAAACTAGAATACACTCTCTCTTCAGAAGACTCTAAAATATATATTGGATGGAGGAAAATATTATGATAAAACATGTAAAAAAATCCCTTTAGGGTTGTCTCAACTTACTCTATTGTTAATCACATAGTGTCAATTTGGTAAAACTATAATCTACATCAAGGACTGAGTGGGTTTTTTCTTTTGTAAGTTTTGTTTGGAATTGAAAAATAAAATAAAATAAATTATAAAAGATAAAATTATGTAGTGAAAAAATTTGTTTAAAATTTGAGAATAAAAAGTTGAGTAAGTTTGACATCATATAATGTGGGAAATTCGGATGGTTTGTAGAAAATATGAATGTCATAACAAATATCTATTTTAAAATTTTTAGTGTCTCTGGCCACCATGCATCTAATATGATCCATTTCAACTTAGAACTTCAATATCTATTTTGAATTTTTTAGTGTCTCTATCCACCATGCATCTAATAGGATCCATTTCAGCTAAGAACTTCAATAAATCACTATTTGAATGATAACTTGTGACACCCCTAGCCATTTCCTTTGATTGTGGATCAGGTTACAAACTAATAACTTGTGAAATCCTTGGTCATTTTCTTTGATTGTGGATCGGGTTGTAAACTAGAATAGACTCCCTCTTTAAAAGGCTCTACAATATATATTGGATGGAGGGAAATGTTATGATAAAACATGTACAAAAAACCCTTTAGGGTTGTCTCAACTTACTCTATTGTTAATCACATAGTGTCAATTTTTTAAAACTATAATCTACAGTAAAGACTGACTAGTTTTTTCTTTTGTAAGTTTTGTTTAGAATTGAAAAATAATTTTTTTATAAAAGCTAAAATTATGTAGTGAAAAACTTTGTTTAAAATTTCAAAATAAAAATTTGAGTAAGTTTGACATCATATAATGTGAAATTAGTTTATGATTATAAATTAAAAAACATGTAGGACTCCTTGATTTCTCTTAACTCACTTATATGGCCTAAATCCATTGAACCTTTAAATAATATACAAAACATTGAACTTCTTAGTGGTATGGAATAATGCCTTTTCCTTCAAATGACATTGCATTCCTAACTAGCCCTATAACCCATGTACGTAATAAAATGAATATTTATTATATTTTTTAGATTTTACCTTACAACAATTTGTTAGGAAAACGTAAATATAAACTATTCTCTATATTCCTCTTATACTTATAATCTTCTCTAACTCTAAGCATACACTAATATAAATAGGAAATCCACAAGCATATGATCAATAGTTACTATGTTATCCTTACATAAAAAACACCATCCAAAACCATTATGCATCTTCTCTAGAAATTATCCCAAAGTTAATATGTATTTTATAATAGCTAGCCATAAAAAAATGCATCACTTTAGAGGGAAATTAAATTTCCAAATACACTTCCACCACCGAACCACTTGATCCTTCCCCACTAAAAAACTCGAAGCTCAATAACCTAACTTTAGATTATATAATAACCATTAGCCGCCATTCATTCCCCAAAATGATTGATCCACTTCATCATTTATCCTCACAAAAGCCACCTTTAAAGTTTGTATATATCTACGCCATTCAATATCATCATCATCCAACATGTCAACCTCCTTCCACTCCTTTTAAATTGCTTTGTAAATCTACGTTTTAAACATGAATAAGGAAGAAGTAGCCATTCTTGCGAACATTATTCAACAATCCATAAAATAATCTAAAACCTTCCCATAAGTAACTCATGGGTTCAAAGCAATTCTAAACTTTGAACACT
Organism: Pinus albicaulis; assembly: GCA_034641835.2. Lineage (NCBI taxonomy): Eukaryota > Viridiplantae > Streptophyta > Pinopsida > Pinales > Pinaceae > Pinus > Pinus albicaulis. The sequence goes on from JAXQQM020083042.1 coordinate 74,590, forward strand.
TCCCAAGAGAATTCATTACCATTGCCTTCTGAATAATCAATAAATTCTTCCATTTTTTTTATTAGGTTTTAAAACTGCTCTTTTATAACTCTAATAATACATTTTTGATAAATAACTTTATCCAAAAACCCTAACTATCCAATATACTTCACAAAATGACTAACTCTTTGCTGAATTTTTTTTTTAATCCTATAATCCCTTGATCCTATACACATGTCATATATTTTCAATTAATCTAAACACTTCATTTTATTTCTATTTTACCAACCCAAATACATAATTCTATAAAAATATATTTTAAAATAAAAATAAATATAATCTAATAAAAAAAATGAGATAATAATAATTTAATAAAACCAACCTATCATCACTACACAACCAACCTTGACACTAAATAAAAACCTTGCAAATATTTGTCCATCCCTTTCATAATCGTTTGTTTGGAACATAGACCCAAATAGTTAAAACATACAACCAAACAACTAGTTGTATGACATATTCTATGTGTGCCTATGCCCATGTTATTGTGCGTACAAAAATAGATAATACTTTGGATATTTAATACAATGATGTATTTACTTATATTAAGAAATATGTTTATGGTTATGAGTTTATCATTTTTCAAAATAAAATTGGAAAAGTTTAATAGGTAAATTAAATGGTTAGTAAATTTCAATAAATATCAATTTATATAAAGCATCAAAACACTTTTTCTATTACATTTTTATAGTGGTAAAAAAAGAAAATAATTAATTAATTTATAACTTTATTTAAAATAGTAATTATTATTAATATTAATGTTTAAAATAATTAATATATAAGTTAAACATATATACATTTTTTTAAAACATGTTATAATTTTTTTATTATAGAGGTTCAATCTCACTTTATTATGACATTCTAAATTTATAAATAGAATTTGTTACAATACCATGGCTTATCAATACCACATACTCAAAAAACCACAATATATTTTATATGGCTTTTGTTTATATGACATTTTTTTACTAATGAATTTTATTAAAAATGTAGACAATGCATAACTACTTTAGAAATAAGTCTTAGTTTTTTATTTTTGTATGTTGCTAAGAACATTTTCTAATATTATATGAATATTAAATCCCTACTACCCACATAATAATTATTGATAATTAAATTAAAATTATGGAAGCCTTATTCTAAGATATACATATACTTATTTTTTATTGAGAATATATTTATAATTAAATACATAATATAAAAAAATAAGTTAAATAATATAAAAGAAAACATGTTTGTTAAAATCGGTGTAATTTTTAACTAAAACTATTTATACTTCAAGTGGGAAAAAAAAGTGTCATAAAGAACAACACAATCAAATAAAATTAAGTATAGATAATGATGTGTTGTGTTTTGGGAAATCTAAATTATGTCTCTTATTGATTATTGTAAAAAAAAAATTAGCATTGAACAAATTCTCAAGAGTTTCATAATAAAAAAGTAGCTGGACAATTTCTAAAATGTCATGCAATGAAAGAATTTCTCACATTGAATTTCTCATATTTCTTATACTAAGAGGATTAAAAATGAAAAACACTATCTTTTAAACCACTTGGATATAAGAAATTTATATTTTAATTTGTCACATTATTGAATTTCTTAATCTTCTAACTCATCAAAATTATGGTTATCCTTTTTATTTACTTAAAATTCAATAAGCCAAATTTAGTAGTAGAAATTAGTCATCATTATTATCATCAATAATTTTATAAATATTCCCCCACATGCGGGTGATTGACATGTTCAAAGTAGGTTTTCACCTGGTCCCTCCATGCAGGGGCACCTGGCCTCTCCATATTGTTGCACCTGCCTCTCGTGTGAAGGGCTTAAATTCGAAGCTCAGGGAAGTACGCCGACGCTTGCGGCATTCACTCCTCCCCCTCAACCTCCGCTCCTACAACTTGAAACTTGGCCATTTATGGCTTATGGCTCTGGTTTTCAAACTCATTTGTGTTTCTGATTTTCATTCGTTGCAACCTTCCTCATGCCTTTGTCCATTACTCTGCTCCTCGCCTTCCTCCCTTTGAGATTTCTTCTCCAACCTTGTAGATCCTCTAGCCCGTCGATTCAATGCCAAGAAGAAACCGGATGTGGTGCCATCAAGGAGGCGATAGACGCTCTCCCTCACGCCCTCCAATTCCTGCAATGTTTGTGCACTCTCTATATCAGTTGCTGTGGAAGAACCTAAGGTTCTCGACCCCAAAATTCTCTCAACCCAACTCGCAATTCACCTCCCAGAGAAGCAGCATTACCTCTCTAGCTCCGGAAGAAAAAAAACGTCCGCGCAAATTAAAATTATCGCTCCTCCTCCCCTCTGCCATGAAAATCTGTCGGCCCTCCCCGTCAAACACTTGGTGAAAGACTCAGACAACAGTGGGAGTAGCCCTTCGGAGGACACCTCGCAAAGAGATGCAAACGCGGACAATGCGGCTTGCTCAAATTTGGCCAAACAAACTGATATGGTCTCCACTTCGACTCTGTTAGGTCCCTATATTACTAGTATAGTCCCTTATTATTGTTAGTGTAACCCCCTTATTGTTATTGTTGTACCCCTGTAACCCCCATATTGTTATTATTATGCCCTTACATAATTATTGTTAGGTCGGCTCGGATTACATTGCGGCCCCATGGACTCCTATATATAGAAAGGAGGCATTAGGGGAATTTTGAGGTCTAAAATTGGCCTCCTAAGAAAAATGTACAACTAAAATAAACTTTATAAGAACCAATAGGATTCAAGATGATGATGTCAACCATGGGGGATGATTCACCATTTTTTAAGTAAAAGGGTAAAAATATTAAAAAATAATAAAATAATAAAACTACTTTTTCAACTCGTATTTTCAATTTATCTCCTAAATTTTTTACTAAAATTTAGAGCGGGAGTACTCGTTGGATACAAAATTTAATTCCTCATCCAAGGAGTACCCATGTTGCATACTTTTTGATGGACCCTACTACGTGAAAAATGAAAAATACATGAAAAAACGTGATTGTAATCATGTTTTTCATGTATTTCTCATTTTTTGTGTAGCAAGGTCCATCAAAAGTAAGCAACATGGGTACTCCTTGGATGAGGAATTAAATTTTTCATCCAACAAGTACTCCCACTCAAAATTTGAGTAAAAACTTTGGGAGATAACTTGAAAATACAAGTTGAAAAGGTAGTTTTTTCTTTTTTCCCTCTAAAATTTGATGATGTCATCAAATCTTATTTGATTTTTTCCAATATTATTTTATAATTTCCTTGGGAGGCCCATTTAAGACGTCAAAATTCCCCTAATGTTTTGTCATCTGTATCATCCAAGAATTGTTCATTTATGTAATGCATTAGAGGTTTCCCTCTCGAAGTGGCTTATTGCTAAGGCATTGATCTCTCTTTTCTTCTATTTTTGGAGCTAGTTTCGTAACATTTGGTATCAGAGCTTTGGATTTCTAGGGTTTCGCTGCTCCAAACAAGTCATCGTGGCATGTTTGCTATAACTTTTTTCTACAAAGTTTTAGGAGCTGAAATTTTTACAGAGCGAAGCCAAACTCTTGAGGAACGTTGTGATAAAATTTCAAATCTTGTTTCTCAATATTTTTGGTATGATCTGTGGAAGTTAGGGTTGTTTTAGGTTCCTGAATTTCACCTAAAACAGGCTATCGTGGCATTTTCTCTATAAGTTTTTTTCTATGAAGGTTCAGAAGCTGAAATTTTTACAGAGCGAAGTCGAAATCCTATGGAATGTCCTGTACAAATTTCAGATCTTGGTTCGCAATATTTTCGGAGATATGATATGTGGAAGTTAGGGTTTTTTTCAGGCTCCCTAATTTCATCTCAAAGAGGTGATCGTGGGAAAATCATCATAACTCTCTCTGAGCGTCAAATTGGAATTATGTAAAAAGTGGTTGCAAGTACACAAACTGTAGTTTCCTGTGTATCAAGTTCAGAGCCAAAGGAGTAAAAAGTGACACGTGGCACGTCGTACAAGTCCTCTCTACTGAACCAGTCCATAATTAGGTCATTGTGGGAGATTGAGCATAACTTTGCCTTGAAGAATCCAAATCAGGTTAGACCTATGGCATTCAAAAGAAGATTCATAGTGCTACTACAGGGCCAAATTTTGGATATTGAATATCCAAAATCACAGAGATAATTTAATTTCAATATCGAGCTCCTCAAAAGCAAGAAAAAGGTGTGTCTTTTTTTTCTGAATTGCATAAATCTTGTTTGAAGAATCAATTTGAATTGATTCTAAGGGCATATTGTAGAATAGATATCAATATTGGTTTCTAAAATGCCCCCAAAAATAATTCAACACCCACTAAGCCTTTAGAAGGATCTATTATGGCTCATGAAGATGAAGAAATGCAACATGACATATCAAAATTACAAGAGCAAGTGCACCAAATTTCTCTCTCGCAAAGAGCAACAGAAAATGAAATGGATGTTTTGAAGAAAAGTGTGGAAGCTAAGATGGATGGTTTGAAGAAAGGCGTGGAAGCTACAATGGATGGTTTGAAGAATGGTATGGAAGAAAAATTGGAAGAACTTACCCATTGAAAATTCTACATGGGAGGATGAGAATTTTATACAGAAACACCTAGAGCTACCTAAGCGTTGAGGACAAAACTTTTTTGAAGGAGATGAGCATGTTAAGTCCCTATATTAATAGTATAGTCCCTTATTGTTGTTATTTTAACCCCCTTATTGTTATTTTTGTACCTTTGTAACCCCATATTGTTATTATTGTGCCCTTACATTATTATTGTTAGGTCGGCTAGGATTACATTGTGGCCCCATAGACTCCTATATATAGAAAGGAGGTTTTGTCATTTGTATCATCCAAGAATTTTTCATTTATGTAATGAATTGGAGGTTTCCCCCTCGAAGTGGCTTATTTCTAAGGCATTGATCTCAATTTTCCTCTATTTTTGGAGCTGGTTTCATAACATACTCCAGAGATGGCCCCCTAGCTCTCAAAAAAGGATATCAAGACCATGTCTGACTACGACTATTTCATAGTTGAGGAGAATCCTCAACTAGAGAATCATGACGCCCATAAACAGTAGCTGCAGGTCCTTGGCACTCCTCTTTTTCAGTTTATATATGCTCCTTATAGTTTTTATGTCTATATTTATCTCTTTCTGCAAACTCTGCCACTCTTATTTATGCTTATGGTTGGTTTCCCCTTGAAGGGCAGCCCATTTTTTGAATTGATGAACTCATTAAGGGTTGGTTTCCCCCTGAAGGGCATCCCATATTTTGACTTTTTGAACTGTCTTCTTCGAACAAGGGTTGGCTAATCCAACAACCCATGTCATGAAGTATGATTGTAATTTTGTACATTATAACAGAAAATATCATAACTTAGAAAAAAATAATTATAAATATTAAAATAAAATAAATCAATACTTTATTTTATTTTAATTAGTTAAATTGATAAATAAAAAATAAAACTAAATTGCTTATAAAATGTGAATAAGTTTTTGACTTTGTTCTACGTTAAATGGTTTGTATTAATAATATATAGTTTATTAAATTTAAAGTAGCATAGTCTCAACTTAAATGACTATTAAATGCCCATGGGAATAAATCCATAATAAGCAACAAAGCACTTACTCCATCAAACATAAGTATCTAATTTTTTTTTTGTAATTCAAAATTCTATTGATTAAGCAAAAAAAGGGTACATCAGTTTGAAAATGTAGGTAATATCACCCCGTCCATGTTTGTTGACTACTGTGATAAGCATATGACAAAGAAACAAAATAACATCTAGAGACACAATCCACAACTTAGAAGGCCAAAAGCACTAGAAAACATGTAAAACATGTAAAACATTTGCAACCATGATGAGTCATCTGAATAAATTAAGGTAGGATTGTCTGGAGCAATCCCTGGAGGAGGAGGAGGGTGGAAGGAACATTGGACATGCTCCTCAAAGTGCATCATCCATGAATCCAACTTCTCCACCTTCTCTGATAGCAAATTCTAGCCACGCCAGACCACCACGACCCGTTCTTGAACATGACACTGGAAGTAATGCATCTTGTTTAAAGCGACAGTGAGCATGACATGTTCTTCCTGTTGCACCCTATCCGAATTTTCCAAAATATCCAATAGGGATTGAATCAAATCCAGACAAGTATCCAGACAAAAATGATGTTTCTTCATGCCTCCACGCCCAGGCTGTCTCGTTTTCCCTCAGCTACCAGTTACCCTTCGTTGTCATCCCCAATCCTGCATCAAAATCTACGGGTTTCTCCCTCGACGATCGGTTGAAGAACCACCACGACCACCGCGACCATCTATCGAACCAACACGACCCCAAGAAGCTGCCTGACTCACTTTTCCAGCGGTGCAATCGCCCCAACTAGAAGATGAACATGCATCTGCTGCCATTGGAACCAGCAAATAAGAGTAAATTTTGGTTGTCAATTGGATTTATTTTAGGTAGTTGTGTTTAATTGTTGTTATCTTCCCCAACCAGGTTACCAGTGACATGATGAGTCATAATGCCTTGATAATATTGTTGTAATGGCTTCATGCTTAAGAATATTATTCTATTGAATTTGTGCCTATAAACATTATTGTATTGGTTTCGAGTCTTGTGAACTCTTAAGTGAGTATACTTGCTGGTTGGCCTCGTATTAGAAGCCATACTATGGCACTAGGGTTGAGAGACAAACTTATTTCATTTCTCGAAAAAAAACAAAAAGAACTAACCAATTTTAGTCAAACTTAAAAAACAAGATATGCCAAAGGTTCAGTTTCTATAAATAATGGGAATAATTAGTATTGACACTTCAGGTGAAGCAAGTTATAGGAATGAGCACAATCCTAGATAGATGAAAACGATGAAAAATTTGTCTATATGCATTCATTTTCTTGTTTGATGGTGTAGCAATGTTTCCCATTCTTAGCGCATGCCCCCAAATGTCATGAAGGAATGAATAAGTGAACATGATCAATTCAATTTGTATAATAAGAAACCTAGTTCTTTGTTTCTATGTGGGCCATACATTTGATCACCATTTCAAAGTGATTACAACGTTAAGAGTGCTTTTGAATGAGCAAACTAAGCACAAGCAAATTAGGTTTTTGTAAATGTAATGACTTTTAATGAAGAGGTAGTTTCTTTGGAAGTTGAGCCCAAGGTCATGATAGAAGATGACCAATAATGATAAAAGTGATTGTCCATATTAAAAGAGAGAACGTCCATTCAACAAACAAGTTTTAAGGAGAAATAAATGACGTAATATTTACAATATTTACAACCTCAAGTCACTATTACCACTTTGAATTCCTATTAAATCAAGCCATGACCACCAATAGTTACCATCCCCACCTTTCCATTCAAAGAATTCTAAAACAATACATTAAATATATATATATATAGAAACAACAAAATATTGAAATCTTTGTCGGGTACAAAATAGAAAATTTACATGTACATATGTAAGAAATTTAATTATGATCAATATTATCAACTAAAGTTTGATAATATAATCTCCAATTTGCATACATGTTCATTCTAAGGAATTATAAATTTGAATTTTAAAAAATAAATTCAAATTTAAAATAATAAAGTATATATTTTTATAACATATAGAAAAATTTATATATCAATTTAATGTTTAGGTCTTTTTATATAATGAGAAAATTATTGTCAACTAATATTATCTCACTCTTGGTCGGTAAGAAGCAGTGTTTATATCTATGGGTCTTGGGTTATTAATCTATTTCCTTACATCTTAAAAAACTAGCTTTTAGCTAAACAAACACAATTTTAAAGCATACTCCAAACCTATATAATATTTAACTTATAACCTTAAAATTAAATTATTATTATTATTATAATACATATAAAATAAAATCAATAATTAACTTATCGATAATATCTAGATAAAAATTAAAATTACAAGTCTACCACACGTATCTTTGAAAACATATCTTTCAAATAGATCACAGATTACTTTAAAAAAAAAACTAAAATCTTTCAAGTAAATCATAGATTACTTTAAAAAAAAGCTAAAATTGGTACAAACCGGAGGTGACAAATCACTTCCGGTCCTCCCCTCTCTGGCAGATCACCCCGCTCCGAGACTACGCCTAATAGTGATGGCCCTTTCACCATACATGGACATGCATGGCCATTCAGATGGCATATCAGAAGACTTTTTTCAAAATTAGTAAATAAATAATGTTTTTTGGTTTCAAAAGCTATGCAATATTTGTTGTTAAAAACTTATGTCGTGTATGTTGTGTTTGCATTATAAATTATTGAAATTACAAATATAGTTTGATTTATTGGAAAAATCTTTCACATTTACATGAATCTATTTCAGCTTCTTCAAAAATTTGTGGCTATGGATCAAAATGTAAAAATGTAGAAAAAATGTTGTTATTGGTGCCAAATCGATTTGGCATCAATATAATCAACTGGATTCCGACACTGAAACGTCCAAAAAAATCGCACCAGAAAAGTGACGTGGACGCGCCGTAGGCATTACATCACACAAACGTGCTGTCGGGCGTCAAGTAAAACACGAAGTCTTTTCACACACTTCAATGCAATCCTACGGTTCCAGCCTACGCTTTCCTCTCCTCCTACTACAAAACACCCACTAACTCCTCCGCTTTCGCCACCTAAAACCATTCTCATAATCTGCAATGGCATCAGCCTCCTCCCCACCTAATTTTCCAATTCCCCCTCCACGTTCTCCGCCACCTCCCCCCTCTCCTCCCCCCAACCCACCACCTCCGCCGCCTCGCCTCAACCCCCCGCCTCCACCTCCACCTCCGCCTCCTCGCCTCATTCCCCCGCCTCCGCCTCCGCCTCCACCTCCGCCTCCTCGCCTCATCCCACCGCCTCCACCTCCGCCTCCTCGCCTCATTCCCCCGCCCCCGCAGCCCCCGCCTCCACCTTGCCTCCACCTCCACCTCCCACCTCCGCCTCCTCGCTCCCCCGCCTCACCTCCGCCTCCTCGCCTCATTCCCCCGCCTCCACCTCCGCCTCCGCCTCCGCCTCCTCCTCCGCCTCCGCCTCCGCCTCCTCGCCTCATCCCCCCGCCTCCACCTCCACCTCCGCCTCCTCGCCTCGTTCCCCCACCTCCGCCTCCTCGCCTCGTACCCCCGCCTCCACCTCCGCCACCCCACAATCCTCCCCCGCCACCCCATATTCTCCCCCCTCCTCCTCCTCCTCCTCCCCGTCCCCAGCCGAGCCCACCATTTTCTCCTCCGCTCCCTCCGCCGCCACCATCACCAAACAATACGGTAATCATCATTGTGATTTTCTTTGGCGGTGTGTTTTTTCTAGCATTTCTCCTGTGTTGCTTTCTCAGACGCAGGAAAATATCAAAACCTCAACGTCCCGTGCGTCCCGCCGCCGAAAGCATTGAAAACGTTACAGGGGTGACAATGGAAGAGAGAATCGAACACAATAAATCGAACAGTGGGCGTGATCAAATTATAGCCATTTCTGCGGAGGAATCAGAAATTACGACGACTGAAGAAACTCATTCCTCCGCCGCCACTGAACACAAAGTCTCTGGAACACGAAGCAAGTGCAAGTGCACTTAAGGAGGAAGAAGGGGAGCCTTTCAAGTAACAATCGCCGATACTACTTACGATACCATAACAAATATAATAAAGGCAAATATTACTACTTTCATCAATCCATTTTCACAAAGTTGTATCTAAATCTCTGTAATCATGGCTCGATGAATATAATATCGATTTGAATATCTATTGTTCAACGTTAAATTACTCTGAATTGTCCGTAGCTGGGATTAGGATTTATTCTGTTATTGTTGTTTCTCAAACATTAATATCATACTTTTATTTATTACGGTAATATAATTTTTATTATTAGTTTTTAAAATAATTATATTTTCTTTCCTTAAAGTGATTATTAAAGATGTAAATATATAAGCAACTTTATATCCATCTAAAGTAGTACAAAACAATAAATATAACTATTAAATATAACATAAACTTATTATGATATAATATTTTTTATTAATTTCAAAATATTTATTTGAAAATTTAATTTTAAATATCAAAGATATCTTGTTAACTTAATTCTATTTATAAGGAGCAAACTATATTCAATCAAACAAGTGTTCCTCTTTTATATATAAACAATATGTCAAAACAAATTAACGCAACCATGGCCACATACTCTCAATTCACTCAAACTAGCTCTCATAATACATATTAAAATATTTATATTCCAACGTCATCCACTACTGAAAAATACACCGGAAAAATTACTCTTAACAGCAATATATATATATATATGATCGAATAAACATATCATGTAAATATTCCAACACAACACCATCCACATATTCTTTTAAGTGTACCATTCTCTTTGGGTCTATCAAAAGGCCAGTTTTGTATAAAGTTTAAGCTTCTATGTTTCTTTCTTTCCATGTAGGTATGGAAATGATCTCATTAAAAGTTCGATAAACTAGCATAATGGCTATTAAAATATAAATTATAAAAGTTACTTATTTAATACATAATGTATGATGAACTTTCACTCATGTAAATTTGAATACGATGAACTCTTTTATTTGGTAATCATTATAGTCAACATTTTTTTTTAAATTGTCGAGAGACTCGTATAAATTTGAATATGATGAACATTCACTCATGTAAATTTGAATATGATCAAATATTTTTGGTAATTATTATAATTAATATTTTTTTTAAATTATAATTAAGAAATTCTTATTCATTTATATAATAAAATATATTAAAAATTTAAATTTCTATTTTAATAAAATTTTTAGGTAAGTTAGTTTAACTTATATATTAGGATATTCTAAAAGAATTTAGTTGATTTAGTTTGTAAAATACATTTAAAAACTATATTCTAATATTTATTTTACATGAATAACTTAATATAACAAACAAAATAAACACACAATTCATCTATTTTTTGGTGCAATTTTTTGTGACAATTGGTTGGGATTATATAGAAACATTATTTTTCTAATTCCTTGTTTTTTTTCAAAACTTCTTTTAAATTAGGTGGAGAGTTTACTGGTTCATTTAGACCTAGAGTATCTCATGTTGAGGATTCTTCTTGTTCTCAAGATTTATCTTCATTGGCTTGATCTACCCAATTTTCCATTGTTTAAGAAGTTGACTTGCCATGGGATTCATGGCCTAAGTCTTGTGAGTCTGGATCTACTTTTGAGAGACTTCGAGAGACTTGTTTTTCTTGAGAAACTAGAGTCATTGGAGGTGGAAGAGGAGATAGAAAAGATTTATCTTATAGAACTAACTAATGAACCTTGGTGGAACCTACCCACAAGTAGTTTTTTGCTACTTCTTTTTACGGTTCTTTAACCCATTTGTATAATGATAGGCTATATGACATGTATTAAAATAAGCCTTGCGCCCAAGGAGACAAACATATAATCTAATTTTTTATTCCAAGAAAAATATTTTTCAGTCAAACTAATTTCAGCTAGGAATCAAGATTTAGATTCATGTCTAAACATATTTTAGCATAATTAGTAATGCTTCTCCGTTTAGTTTCACATGAGATAAAATGGAACTTTCCTAAAGTGGATCCAATGGCCTAAAAAGATGGAAAACCACATAGATGCAACAATATATTTGGAAGTTGCACCCAAACAAGAGTAAAGGACAAGACTTCTATCAATGGATAAAATGAGGGCGACCAAGGTTCCAGGCATAAAATAGAATTGCCCCAAAAACATAGGCCTAGGTTAAATATTGGATCCATGTATTCAACACTATCAAACTTAGGAAAAAAAATCCCTTTGCATAAGGGTGGATTATAACTTCTTGTTTGATCACTGAACACCAATTTTTCATTATTGAGGCTTTAATATCTACAATATGTGGCCAAAACCCAAGGAAAAAACAAACCAAACTACCATATTTGAGGAAATTTGCTTCCTCATCAACCTCCAAGCCAATGGGAATGGGAATGGAGGGAGCTTCATGAACCATAATAGAGGAATAATGGTAAAAATACTATTGAAGCATGGCATTCTTGAAAGAAACAACTCAAGAAGATCTAATAACTATATTAGAAGCTAGAAAACTAGGGGATACATGAGATCATGTGCCAAAATAGCACAAGGAGGAACTCTATGCAAAGGTGCAAGCCCACCATGGGTCATAGAAGTCAGGGGCAACTAAGAGAAATTACAATGAAGATGATGAAAATAAAGAGGATCTTTGTCGAACATAAGGGGTCGAGAGGAGGGGTGCCATGGTTATGCTTGGAAGTTGATGAGGAACTAAAGGAGGAGGAACATAAGAAGGTAAGTTCAAACCCTATCTATTGTATTCCAACGTGTGATTTCCATTATTTATGGCATCATTAACAATTTTAACACCATAGACTCAACCATATTAGCTATATCTTTACCTAGAACCCACTTATATGGCCTAAATCCATTGGAGCTTTAAAGAATATACAAACATTGAACTTCATAGTGGTATGGAATAATTCCTTTTCCTTCAAATGACATTGCATTCCTAGCCAACCATATACCCCATGTACGTAATAAAATGAATATTTAATATATTTTGTAGATGTTACCTTACAACAATTTGTTAGGCAAACGTAAATATAAAGTATTCTCTATATTCCTCTTATACTTATAATCTTCTCTAACTCCAAGCATACTCTAATATAAATGAGAAATCCACAAACATATGATCAATAGTTACTATGTTATCCTTACATAAAAAAACACCATCCCAAACCATTTATGCATCTTCTCTACAAATTATCCCAAAGTTAATATGTATTTTCTAATAGCTATCCATAAAAAATGCATCACTTTAGAGGGAAATTAAATTGCCAAACACACTTCCACCACCAAACCACTTGATCCTTCCCCACTAAATAACTCAAAGCCCAATAACCTAACTTTAGATTATATAATAACCATTAGCCTCATTCATTCCCCAAAATGATTGATTCCCTTCATCCTTTATCCTCACAAGAGCCACCTTTAAAGTTTGTATATATCTTCGCCATTGAATATCATCATCATCCAACATGTCAACCTCCTTCCACTCCTTCTTTTATATTTTTTTCAAATCTACGGTTTAAACATGAATAAGGAAGAAGTAGCCATTCTTGCGAACATTATTCAACAATCCATAAAATAATCTAAAACCTTCCCATAGCTAACTCATGGGTCCAAACCAATTTTGAACTTTGACCACTTCCCAAAAGAATTCATTACCATTACCTTCCAAATAATCAATGAATTCTTCCATTTTTTAATTAGGTTTCGAAACCACTCCTTTATAACTCTAAAAATAATATGTTTTTGATAAATAACCTTATCCAAAAACCCTAACTATCCAATATACTTCACAAAATTACCAACTCTTTGCTAAAGAAATATATGTTTTTGATCCTATAATTCCCTTAATCCTATGCACATGTCATATATTTTTAATTAAACTACACAATTTATTTTATTTCTATTTTACCAACACAAATGCCTAATTCTATTAAAAATATATTTTAAAATAAAAATAAATATCATCTAATAAAAAATTTGCTTGATAATAATTTAATAAAAACCTTGCAAATCATTGTCCATCCCTTTCATAATCGTTTGTTTGGAACATAGACCCCAAATATCTAAAACATCCAACCAAACAACTAGTTGTATGACATATTCTATGTGTGCCTATGCCCATGTTTATGTGCGTACCAAAATAGATAATACTTTGGATATTTAATACACTTATATTAAGATAGTTTTATTGTTATGAGTTTATAATTGTTCAAATGGTTGGTAAATCTCAACAAACATCACATCAATCCATATAAAGCATAAAAACACTTTTTCTTTTATTTTTTTTTATTGAAACAAAAATAATTAATTAATTTTTAACTTTATTTAAAATAGTAAGTATTATTATTATTAATGATAAAAATAATTAATATATAAGTTAAACATATATATATTTTAAAAAAATATGTTATAAAGTTTTTTATCATGAAAATTTAATCTTACTTTGTTATGGATATTCTTAATCTATAAATAAACTTTGTTATAATATCATAGCTTATCAATATCACATATTCAAAAAACCACAACATATTTCATGTGGCACTTGTTCATATGACAATTTTTTATTAATGAATTTCATTAAAAATGTAGACAGTGGATAACTACTTTGGAAATAAGTCTTAGTTTTTTATTTTTGTATGTTACTAAGAATATTTTAGAATATTATATGAATATTAAATCTCTACCATCCACCTAATAATTATTGATAATTAAATTAAAATTTTAAAAATCTTATTTTAATATATATATGCACATATATTTTTATTAAAAATATATACATATATATATATATATATATATATATATATATATATATATATATATATATATATATTTTTTTTTTTTATTAAAAATATATTTATAATTAAATGTATAATATAAAAAAGCTAAATTAAATAATAAAAAAAGAAAATGTTTGTTAAAATCCGTTTAATTTTTAACTAAAACTATTTATATTTCTAATGGAAAAAAGAAAAAAGAAAAAAGTGTCATAAAGCACTACACGATTAAAGATAATTATGTTTAAATAATGGTGTTGTGTTTTGGAAAATCAAAATTATGTTTTTATATTGATTATTGTAAAGAAAAAAAATTAATATTGAACAAAATTTTAAGAGTTTCATAATAAAAAAGTAGTTGGAAAATTTTTAAAATGTCGTGCCATGAAAGAATTTCTCACGTTGAATTTTTCATGTTTGTTACATTACGAGGATTAAAATGATTTTTTTTTCTTTTAAACTGTTTAAATATACATAAATTAGATTTTAATTTGTCAGATTATTAACTTTTTTAATCTTTTAATTTATCAAAATTATGGTTATCTTGAAACACTTTTATTAATGTATTTTTTAAGCACAAAAATAAAACTTTATAGCATTCCTGTCAAATTTAATAGTAGAAATTAATCATCATTATTATCATCAATAATTTTATAAATATTTAAATAAAATAAATCAATAATTTATTTTATTTTAATTATTTAACTTGATAAATAAAAAAACGAAATTGTTTATAAAATGTGAATAAGTTTTGGAATTCATTCTATGCTAAATGGTTTGTATTAATAATATATAGTTTATTAAATTTAAAGTAGTACACTCATCAACTTAAATGACTATTAAATGCCCATGGGAATAAATCCATAATAAGCAACAAAACACTTTATCAAATAGAAGTAGCTAACTTTTTTTTTTGTAATTCAAATTTCTATTTATTAAGAAAAAAAGGAGCACATCAGTTTCAAAATCTAGGTAGTCTCACCCTGTCTAGGTTTGTTGACTATTGCAATCAGCATATGATAAATAAACAAAAGAACAACTAGAGACACAATCGACAACTTACGAGGCCAAAAGCACCAGAAAACATGTAAAACAAGTAAAAAATTTGTAACCATGATCAATCATCTGAAAAAATTAAGGTAAGATTGTCTAGAGCAATCCCTGGAGGAGGAGGATGGTGGAAGGAACATTGGACATGCTCCTCAAAGTGTGCCATTCATGACTCCAACTTCTCCACCTTCTCTAATAGCAAATTCTGGCCACGCCAAACCATCACAACCCATTCTTAAACATGACACTGGAAGTAATGCATCTTGTTTAAAGTGGCAATGAGCATGACATGTTCTTCCTGTTGCACCCTCTCCAAAGTTTCCAAATGATCCAATAGAGATTAAATCAAATCTCAGCAGGTATCCAGAAAATAGTGATTTTCCACCATGCCTCCACACCCAGGTCATCTTGTTTTCCCTCGACTACTAGTTACCCTTCGTCGTGACCCCCTGCCCTGCTTTAAAGTCCGCAAATTTCTCCCTTCATGACTGGTCGAATAACCACCACGACCCCCACGACCCCTAGAATATGCCTGACCCACTTTTCCAGCTGTGCAACCGCCCCGACCAAAAGATGGACATGCATCTGTTTCCATTGGAACCTACAAATAATAGCCCCTCCCTCCCGGCCTGGCTGAAATTTTTTTGGTCGAAGGAAGGGAGCGAGCGTTGCGTGGCTCCAGACACATCACAACAATACTTCCTTCTCCAGGAAAAGACGAAAAAAGCAAAATGATACTATCCCACACCCGAAGTATGACTCTAAGGAGACCCCCCAACCCCACTAGAAGAGAAATACCCAGTTTGACCAGGGTAGTTACCATACACCAAGAACCTAGACTGATGAGGAAACTATTAGCCAACGAATTGCAGACACTAGCACCTCGCAGGCATAAATATAACCAAAAGCCCTAAGCGATGACCACTCCCACCACAAGAGACCTGTATGGATACAAAACTCCAAGGAAGAGTCGCTCAAAGGATAAAATCGACAACCCTGAAGATGCATAAGAGAGCCAAGAGCTCGAATACCCAACCACCCACTACTAAGCTTGCTAGTCACCGCAATTGTAGTGAGTCGAACCCTTAACCTTATCCGAGAAGCCAATAGCAACCCGCAAGGAAAGAAAGAAACCAATTCAATATTCCCGACGCTAAGGAGAAGGCACTGATGGAAGAAATGAAACCAATCCCATTCAAGATGGAAAATACATGAGTGCACTCTACAACCTGAGCTCCAGTTTCAACCATCAACCCGCCAAAATAGCCATAGTATTTTCCAAAGCATATGTTGATCGCCTTCCATATACCCACGTCGCTCGTTTGTTTCCTCTCACATCAAGGTTGATGGAGAGTTCACATGCCCAACATTCACATACCATTTACGAAGATCATCATGAGAGAACGGGGATGTCAACCTCCACACCTTTGGTCAAGTGTTTAGCATCATCATCCACACATTGGGTTGATTACTATGTTTCTCACCCCCATCAAAGATAAGTAGCTAAAACTTTAAAAATTATAAATATTAACTAGATTATCAATGGTTTATTATTATTATTATTATTATTATTGATAAAATGAATTAATGTATAGATTAAACATTCATACATTTGGAAAGAAAAAAAAAACATGTAACAAGATTCTTAATCATGGAGATTCGCCTCATAAAATTTGTTATAATATTATCCACCAATACTATGGCTTATCAATTCCACATGCCCAGAAAACCATAACTCATTTCATAGCATTCATATGACATTTTTTTTAATTAATGAACTTAAATAAAAAGGCAAAAAAGACATAACTAGCCATTGATTTGTGTATACTATTAAAAATATTATAGAATATTATTTGAAGATTAAATCTTTACCATTCATCTAATAATTATCTATAATTAAGTTAAAATTATAAAAACTCAATTTCAAAATAAAGATTCCTATCAACATAATGATTTAATAATAATTATAATAAATTAATTTAACAATAATATTGTTTTTTATATATTTAAAATTAATTAATTAATTACAAATAAATATTTCATTATATTTTTACACCTAAATATCCATATAAAAAATATACATATTCTAATCATTACATTAAAGTTAATCATATCACTGGCAAAAACTAAACTTTAATCATAAGGATCTCTATTATTCCTTCTGACCACTCAAAATGAATCCAATTAACAAATATTTCTTACATTTAATATGTTATTAAATTATTATTATTGCCGAAGTTAATCACGATTTCAACATTTTAAAATTTATATTCATGCAATCTTATTTATGGGATAATAAAAATGCATATCTATATATGCCATTCGTAAAGTGTATTGTGGGAAAAGTAAAAACCAAAACTTAAACCTCACTATTATGCAGGTGGCGGAGCTTATCTAGATTCCTTTTTCTTTTAGTGTGTTTGGTTAAGTTTTTGGCCCAAGTCACTATTATTCAGGATGCGGGGGAGCTTATTCAAATTCTTTTTTCTTTTGAGTGTTATTTCCTATTGTTGTTTGGTTAAGTTGTGTGCCCAAAGAGTGATCACTTTTTGTCCAAGTTTCTTGGATTGGAGGAGGAGCGTCCTATCTCCCTTTTGGGCTATTGTTTACTCTATTGATTAATTATTGGGGTTATTTCAAATTCAATATCATAATATCTTTTTCCAGAATTATTGGATTGGAGGAGGATTTCTTTTAGCTATTGATTATATGCAATACCATGACACTTATCTATACATTAATTCTAAATTCCTTTTAAAAAAGATTTAAATCACATGAAAAGTGGTATCTTAAGTGTTCTAGACCTCTTTCCAATAAGTGACCCCATTAAGTGAGTGGGTGAGATCCCAATCTTGCATTTCCTCCATAATTTGATCTCGGCGTAAAGTTTTCTCTTTTTTTATCCATATGTTCCTCCAACTCTTTTTATGTATCTTGCACCTTCACATAGAATTGTGTGTAAAACATTTCCTCTCCCTATTGTGAATCACCCTGAGGGGAATGAGATGGGTTGTAGTGGAGGCATCTTTATTCAATGTAAGCTAAAATTTTGTCTTAACAAATTTAAAATATTTAAAAAATAAATATAATATTACAAAATGGATTATATTATATATTAATTAAAATAAAAATAATATTTATTGTATTAAAACACTTTACAATGTAATATTAATATTAGAAAATGTTATCATAAATGAAAAATAAAATATTATATATTAAATGAGAAAAAAATCAAATATATCATATTATATATATATATATATATATATATATATATATATTCTCACCTTCACGCTCTTTCATTTTCGCCTCAAGTACGGATTTCATAAGGATGCTCAATCATGGCTCAACCATTGGGGAATTAAGGAGGAGCTCAGTATGGGAAGCAAAGATAATATCAAAAATAATATTACCTCCAAGTTTAAGGACATGCTGTGAGAGGATCAGGAGCTGGAGGGTAAAAGGAAGCTAAGATACTATAAGGAAATGACCAACCCCACCATTGATAATCAGAATTATCTCTCTGTGTTGTCCAGCAATAAGAAAAAAATGAACATTGCTAAGATAAGAACTAATTCCCATGATCTTCGGTCAAGGAAATGACCAACCCCACCCTTGATAATCAGAATTATCTCTCTGTGTTATCCAACAATAAGAAAAAAACGAACATTGCTAAGATAAGAACTAATTCCCATGAGCTTCGGGGTGAGACTGGGCAGTGGTCTATTCCCAAGACCCCTTGGAATGATAGAATCTGTCAAATTATGATTCCAAACAGGTGGAAGATGAAAAGCACTTCCTTTTAGATACCCCACTCTTACTCACACTCGCTCTTAATTCCTTACCATCTACCACACTTCCAATCTTCTTGACCTATTAAGCCAACCCACCTATAACGATCTTGGAGCACTTATTTCCCTTATCTTTTACCATAAAGACATGATTTTGAAGAATCAACCTTAGATTCTTTCTCTCCTCTTAAGATCTGATAAATGACATTGGTCTTAACAAACAATAACTATTATCATCATCATCATATATATTCTTATAAATTTAAATTAATATATTTATTTTCTAATTAATTTATATAAATTATTAATTAAAAAAATCAAAACACATTATCTTAAAAAACATGAAACACCATCTTAGAAACCATATTATCAAAATGTTTGGTAGGAGATTAGGATTTAAGACTTTAAATGTGTGCATCCTAATCTCCTCACTCTTAAAAGAATAAATGTCATAGTAACTTCAGTCAAATGTGATTGCGCCGAGAGGCGCATTCTACAGCTCAGTATGACCCCGATGTGTAAGTATGTCAGAAGCCAAAAAAAAATATCGGCTTGAACAATAGCTTACATAAACATATAAATGAATAATTAAAATTTTATTAAAAATAAATTTAAACGATATAAACTTAAAATATGAAGAGTTTACTAACACTCAAAAAAGAGATATGGTAAATAAATAAAATATGGTAAATACGTTAAAATATAAATAAACCATACGTATGGTAAATAAATAAAACCTCTTTTTATATTACTCAGGAGGTATGGTAAATAAATAAAAATATAAATAAACTATAGGTATGGTAAATAAATAAAACCGATTTTTATATTTACTCAATAAACCACTTTATATTTACAAAAACTCAAAAATAGGTTTTATTTAGGTGAAGCCTATGGGACAAGTTATTATTAATACCATGGGACAAATTATTAATAATACCATGGGAAAATACCATGGGCCAAATAATATATTTATAAAATAGATATGGTAAATAAGTAAATATAAAAGAGGTATAAAGAGGTAAGGTAAATAAATAAAATATATCAAATACTATTAGAAATCAAGATCTAATTATATATGAAGTATAAGGGTCAAATACCATGGACCAAATTATTATTAATACCATGCAAAAAAAAATATTATTAACCCTAACATTAATATTAAAATATTAATATTATTAAATTTAATATGTTTAGATTAATACAATATTAAATTTATTATATTGTAATATATATTAATATATCATGATATATGATAGAGGTGGAGAAATAGGGGGAGTGACAAGGGCGATATGGAGATAAATTGAAGGAGAAGGGAGAAGAGGAATGAAGAGAGAGAGAGAGAGTGAGAAGAGTGAGAGAGTTAGAGAAGGGTAAGAGAGGGAGAGGGAGACATAAAGATGGAGGTGGGAGAGGGAGAAGGAGAGAGGATTGGAGGGTAGAGAGTGAGAGAGAGAGAGAGAAGGGGGGAGGGAGAGGGAGGTAGGAGAGAAAGGGAGAGAGAGAAAGGATGAGAGATGGAGGAGAGGAGGAGGGATAGAGAGATAGAGCTAGAGGCGGAGCAAGGAAAGGAATAAGAAACACATAGAGAGGGAGTGACAAGGGAGAGATGGAGAGAGAGTGTGTATGCTTATGGGTGGGATAAAGATACATAGGAGTGATAGAAATGAGGGGGAGAGAAGGAGAAAGAAGGAGTGATGGAGACAAGGGATGAGAGAAGGATAAAGGGATAGAAATAGTAAGATAGTTGGAGAGTGAGATAGAGTGATGGGGGAAGAGAGAGGATTGGAGGACCGAGAAAGAGAGAAAGAAAGAGAGCTAGGGGGGTCAAATAGAAGGAGGTGAGAGAGGAATGATGAGAGAGAGGAAGAGAGTGATGGGGGAAGAGAGGATTGTAGGAGAGAGAGAGAGAGAGAGAGAGAGAGAGAGATGGGGGAAGATAAAGGTAGAGAAAGGAAGTAAAAGGGAGGGGACTTGAAAGAGAGGAGGAGAGAGGGAGGGATATAAATATGGATTTGGAGGGGGAGAGAGGGAGGGATTGAGAGATGGAGCTGGATGAGGAGAGAGGGAGGGAAGAATAAACACATAGAGAGTGAGTAGTGGAGAGAGAGGGGGAGTGACAAGGGAGAGATGAAGAAGGAGCGTGTATGTTTTGGGGTGAGCTAAGGAGACAAGTAAGGAGATATGGAGAGAAGGGGGGAGAGAAGGAGAGAGAGAGGAATATGGTAACAAAGTTGGAAGGTGAAGATAGAAAGAGAGATGGGGGGAGAGAAAGGAAGAGAGAGAGTGAAGAGAGGTAGGGAAAAAGATATGAAGATGGAGAGGGAGAGAGGGGGAGGTAAGAATAAAGACATAGAGGGTGAAATGTGGAGAGAGAGAGAGAAAGGGAGTGATAAAGCAGATGGAGAGAGAGGGAGAAAGGGTAGCAGGAAGGAAGAGAGATAGAAGCAAGAGAGAGAGAGAGAGAGGAGGAGGAGGAGGGAGTGATAGATAGATAGATAGATAGATTGGAGAAAGATATTTTATGCTTTCGAGTTGATATAGAGAGATAGAGTGAGATATAGATATAGATGTAAGGTGAAGAGAAAAAAATATAGATGGAGAGAAGGAGGGAGGGACAAGGAAATTGATAGATATGGAGTGAGAGAGAGTGTGTGTATGGTGGGGTGAGATAAATAGAAAAAGAAGGAGAGATGGATGGATATATAGATATATATGGGGGAGAGAGGGAAGAAGGTTTCCTGCAGTAGATGCATTGATTTTAGTGTAGATGGTGATTCTAATCCTATTTGATTTCTTGCACTAGATGAATTGATTTTGGTGTAGATGCTGATTTCTAATGATATTTGATTACTTACACTAGATGGATTGATTTTAATGTAGATGATTTATAATCCTATTTGATTGCTTTCACTAAATGCATTAATTTCAGTGTAGATGATGATTTCTAATCCTATTTGATTGATTTCACTCGATGCATTAATTTTAATGTAGATTTTGATTTTGGTTATATTTGATTTCTTTCACTAGATGAATTGATTTCAATGTAGATTATTTTTAATCCTATTTGATTGCTTGCGTTGAATGGATTGATTTCAATGTAGATGGTGATTTCTAATCCTATTTGATTGCTTTCACTAAATGCCTTGATTTCAATGTAGATGGTGATTTCTAATCCTATTTGATTGCTTTCACTAAATGCCTTGATTTCAGTGTAGATGGTGATTGCTAATATTATTTGATTTCTTGCACTAGATGCATTAATTTCAATGTAGATGTTGATTTATAATTATATTTGATTGCTTGCACTAAATGCATTGATTTAAATGTAGATGTTTTATAATCCTATTTGATTCCTTGCACTAAATGCATTTATTTCAGTGTAGATGGTGATTTCTAATTCTATTTGATTACATGCACTAGATACATTGATTTCAGTGTAGATGTTGGCTTTAAATCCTATTTTCCTACTTGCAATAGACTCATTTATTTGAGTGTAGATGTTGATTTCTAATCATATTTCATTACTTGCATTAGATGCATTAATTTTAGTGTAGATGTTGTTCTCTATTATTATTTGATTTCTTGCATTAGTTGCATTGATTTCAGTGTATATGTTGATTTCTAATTTGATATAATTGGATGTATGATGGTACATTAATTTTAAAGTCATTGGATTAATAGTGTGTGTGTAATGATTTCAGTGCAAGCACAAAAAAATATTGACAATGTACATTGATTTTTGTGTTATAGTAATTCAACCTATTAATATTGGAGAGCAAGAGAGACAAGGTATGATATTTAATACAACAACTCGAGCTAAATATTTAAATGGTTTATGATTCCAACTGTCCTTTTCAAATAATCAATATGAAAATATGACAAAACTAACATGGGTGAAAATAAGAATAGTAGAAAAAATTGTTTGAAATCTATCACAATGAAGACTATTCGTAATTGGCTACATTCTTATTATTCAGAGTTTCTATCATTCAATATTATTACAATGTCACTTTGCATTCAAAATTTTATTTCATCATTAAAGTTATTTTACAATATTTATCATCTCAACAAACTGAGGTAACTAATCAATTTAAAATTAAAATGAATCAATAAATCTCAGACATATTTAACATATTTAAAATGGTTATGTTAATATTATATGTATTTACATATTATTGATAAAATTAAGCATATGCTCCTCATATTATAGATAGATTTTCCTTGCTCGCACATGACTAAAACCAGCCTAGATCCATCTTAACTCTGGATCTATCAAGCGCCGAGAGGGATCAAATTTCTCGAGATGAAAACCTTTCCTCAAGTTTTGCACTCAAAAAAGAGGTTTTCACCTCGAGAGATTTGATCCCTCTAGGCGCTTGATAGATCTGGAGTTAAGATGGATCTAGGCTGGTTATTAATTTCATATATTATCTACGTCAATGGCGTGCCTAAAATTATTCAACGGTCAGTATCATATAGAGTCTGGCCATGGTGACTCAGAATGGAGTCTACGCCAACAATCAACGCTAGATTTATTTATCCAAAATTGTATTCATGAATCATGAGTACGCCCTCGTCCCCCATTAAAGGATTTCAACTTGAAACCACTCAGATTCGCAACATGTGAAAATGTGGTTCTCCAACTCAGAAACAGAAGCGTGGCTTTTACCTACCAGGCTCTTCAAACAGTAAATCCCACGGCTGATGCTTACCACGATTCATATTATAAGGATCCCTATTATTCCTTCTAACCACTCAAAATGAACCTAATTAACAAATATTTCTTATATGTTATGAAATCAATTTCTATGTTGTATTTAAATAACAATAATAATATAAACATTTTAACATTCAATGTGGGTATATAAATTATATATATGTTTATGGAGCCTAGAATAGATGGTGACATGGTTTTTTGTTAAGGAAATTTGTGGTGAAAAGGTTATAGGTTCGAAATCTTTTTGGAAAAAACCCAACCATGCCAAGGGCTGTTGTGGCTTGGGTGCACTCCTTGGGCGATTTTGAGAGCAAGCCATAGGTAAGTGTGTCAATAGACACACACACACACACACAAACACACACATATATAGAAAGAGAGAGAAAGATATCATTGTTAAAATATTTTAAAGTAATCTCATTATTCAGATAAAATGTCACACTGAACACTCTATATAAATTCTATAAATTATGAATCAAAGAAATTACACACATATTTATACATAAAATAGTCTCAAGATAGGAACTCTATCTTGGACACACAATAATGTGGTCGAGAGATTCTCTCAACCACACACTAAACTAGGAAAGAGTATAGTTCTAACTACATCCTATTATATAGGAACAAACTCCTCAAATAGGGAATTACAACCATAGACAAGTAGGAATTAAATATTTCTAACTCCCCCCCTTAATGACTACTTGTCATGATGTTAATTCACAAAGTCTGGTTGTGGTCAAACATAACAAAGGATATGTCGACGTCCATATAAAAGAGCAACCATCCACCGGAATGCATGGGTACCAACCGCTGCAACCGCTAGTCCTATAGGATGTCCTTCGCATACATGATTCTGTCGACCATTATCACTGCATATATGTACCTACAAATCCACCACCATCGGGCGAATTTCATGTGCATAACCTCCAAAACAAATAGTGATCAGCGACTTTCTAAGCCAAATATTCATGTCCAAATAACAATCGCTAACAGTTGCGCTGAATGCGCCTTTCAACGCAACTGTCAGATAGAAAAGTGCGCCGACCCTCTTGTGCTCAGACATACCAATATCTGAGACCATGAGCCAAGTGTTACTACAGTCCACCTGCTCGACCGAGCACAAAGCTCCTGTGAGCACAAAGCTCTCGTGTACACGTGGCCACAAAGGCACTTTTAGCCACAAAGGCGGTCCAGCCACAAAGGCTCTATATGTGGTTTCTGGCTCACCACCAACCAGCCACAAAGGCGATATATGTGGTTTATGGCTCACCACCAACCAGCCACAAATGTAATATATGTGGTTTCTGGCTCACCACAAACCATCACTTTACAGTGACAAAATATGGTTTCAGGCTGACCATAAACCATTACAAAGTGGTTTTAAGATCACCACGAACTTTCAAATGCCTTTACAAGGCTTACATTCCACACTTCAACATTTTGGAGTTTCTAGGTACATATAATGACCATTACAACATGCTAGGGAGTCTATTCCAAAAACCATACTAACTCAAACAAACATCTACTTTGTTGTCCATCATAATAATTGTTGCTGCTGCTTTACCTCATCTTCTCATAGTTCACATCTTGACCATCCTTGTCTTTGTTAAATAAATTCTTGGAACTCCACACTTAACCTGTCATTTGTTAGAGTCGTGAATTCTAACAAAATAACTTACCTACATTGAGTTAGCTAGGCTCAATAAGGCTCAATAACTTTAAACATGATTCCAAGAAGCTAAATAAAACCAAAACTCTTCACATTAATTTCTCTCTCTGCCCAAAGATGATTATTTCCCAAACATACCAGCAACCATTCCAACGATACTTGTGAGGGGTCCACTGATAAAGAAACCGGATTGAAGACTTTTCAACTGGACTCAATGCAGTGCATTCAAACACTGATGATCCAGACATAGGCACTCACAGCCACACGAAGAGAACACAATTTTCCCTTCAAGAACAATAATCCAGGACTCCATATTCCAATCCTCCGTCGTGTTTCAGTATTCAATTCCCCTAGCATCACAACATAATTCCACTTCCCCTGCTCATAGTATCAAGGCAAGGTAACTGCTTTCAAGCATGCCTCCTCATGCTCGCTAACAATTTGCAACAACGAAGATCCACTGTCAAGATAATATCCTTGCAATTGAACATGTGTATTTGTTTCCATCACATGAACTCGATCATCCTCCAATCTCTAATGTAGCTCCAATCATTTTGATGTCGTTTTCACTGTCATGTATTCATCATACCCTACAAATTTGTTTAGTGTTGGAATGACCAGTTCCAACACACACTCAGAGTTGTGACAATAGTTGGTCACACTAATGCCACTTCAATTACAACCAGTTTCATTGTCATGACGGTTAATCAATACATTAAGAATTTAAAAACATCATCAGAGAATTAAAATTTTGGATAGTAGCATAAACTTTTCCCTTCTGTGTATATCGAGTGAGATGCAGTAAGGGGAGTAGCTCCAACACCTGAACCATTTTTTAATGATATATAGCCACACTTTTGCTAAAGAGGAGGATGGTACGATGGTTATGGCACATTCTTCTCAACGGTGCAAACTTCACCCAATCAGGATCACCGAGATCTATAGCGTATGCAGGTGCATGCAGTGTCGCATCGAGGAGTTCAGACTTTCTGGGAAACCTCACCAAGAACGCAGGTGTAATCTCCTGCCCGAGAGGAACTCGCTACTAATTAACTTCATGTTCTACTTCAGCCACAGCACAACAACCCCATTTTGCACGCGTACCACTGAACTCCGTTGTCGTGTGGAGAACAAGGTAGCGCAGCCTGATCATTCATCCACCGCTCCACGGCTCTCTCCAGGACAATGTGCCTTCTCCTCCATGATTTTGAAAGCGAATCATATGCTTCCACTGCTACCACTAAAGTACTTGCAGTCTTCATCCCAATCACAAACACTACCCAATTCATACCTGAGAACTATTCCCTTAGCCATCATCCGAATTTCACAAGACATTTGAGGAAACAAGAGAACATTCATGTTCTCAGCCCTTACAGACGCAGCGCCATCGACCACAACATTTCATTTCTTCATTCTGTGCTCCCTTTACAGTATCCACATTCTCGCTCTTCTTTCGAGATCCCCATTACATAATTAAGAGCAACAACCAGCCCTGCATTGATCTCATGGCGGCTAAACAAATACAAATTATTAATGGGTCGATCCAATATCCATCAATGCACCCATTGAGCACATGCATGAAGCAAGAAAAAGGAACCATTGGGAGCATTCTTCACATCATCCATGAGAGATGCAAAGTCTAAACCCTTAGTCTCTTGATGGTAATAATGGAAAGTCCTCTGTGGTACATGGGCATCTTTCCAAATATTGTGGTGATTGGCCCAGGTAGGGACTGGTATGTAAATCTGAGAGTCAGGTCAAAACCGTTTCTGGAACTCTGCAAAAATACGACAAGCACTAGTGCCAGATAGAGCTTCGACAGCTGCAACACGCTTATCTTTCAAAACATCTGCATTTTCCCATATGCAAGTTTGATGGATTCTTCAACCATCTTCACACTTCCTCCCATGGGTAGATATTCCATGTATTTTTTTCCCGTAATACGACTCTCATCCTTACGGACACTTTGAAAAGCCACTGGATTCCCTTGATCATCGTGATACGCGCCCATGACAACATTGACCTTGTTAGGATCTGTATCTGCTAAAAAAGGCTTCAGTGACTCTGAGAATGGGGTCTTTGGGAGCCGGCTCCACAATTTTCCACCATCCAGAAGTGGACATCAATCTTATGCCCCTTCCCAGATTGGATCTGCTCAACGCCATCGCCATCACCATGAGTTTTTCCTTTTTGTTATTGCTATGCAATATTATAATGGCACAATGACCCGTCTGCTGCCTAAGGGGATATATAAAAGACTCTGTTTAATCAATCTGAAGCATGCATTGTAGAAACATTTAAGACAAAAAGAAATAAAACAGATCCAGAATGCAGAGCAAAACAACTGGAATCTCCTGCAAAAGGCCGATGCAAACCACTCCCCACACGACCCAAATCATCACGCGCTACCGATGCTGAATTGACCAGTAGTTTGCCCGGCCGTCGCCCGGAATCGAGAAGCCTGCCTGCTGGATCAACAACAGCGGCATATGCAAAAGCGCCCACGATTGCACATATCGATAACATTTGCAGAAGCGCCCACGATCAAAGCAATCGGCTGCCAATTTTAGCATGAAGCTCAACGCCTCACGTACTTGGCCAATGAGCTCTAGGAAATCCTACTGGCGTTGGAATCTGGCAGCGTCCTCCGATCTTGGCATCGCTGGAGCTGATTGAAGAAGTAGCAACGTTCCTTCACCAGCCTTCCCCACGAAACAGAAGCAACAACGTGATCAGGTAGCGTACACTCGGACTGAGCAACCAATGGACAACCAAAAAATAAACTACAAACAAAACTCTCTATTTGCTATTTCCCTCAGCCCATGAGGGGTCGAGGCCCACGCTCTGATACCAAGATAAAATGTCACACTGCACACTCTATATAAATTCTATATTATGAATCAAAGAAATTACATACATATTTATACATAAAATAGTTTCAAGATAGGAACTCTATCTTGGACGCACAATAATGTGGTTGAGATATTCTCTCAACCACACACTAAACTAGGAAAGAATATAGTTCTAACTACATCCTATTATATCGGAACAAACTCCTCAAATAGGGAATTACAACCATAGACAAGTAGGAATTAAATATTTCTAGCTTATTCTACATTCTCTCTTTTTTTCATGCATATTTTTAATGAGATTTGATCCCTTTAAGCACTTGCTAGATATATGATTAAGATAGATCTATACTAATCTTATTCAAAACTTTGAGCAAAAATCAATTGTGCTCAAATACTTTTATCTAAAAATATCAAAAATAAAAAGTTTTACAAGTTTTTCCCTTGTGATTTTTTCATATGAATAAAAACTCATAATAAAAAAAAAACCATAATTACAATTATTTTGGGCTAAAATATAGTTTTGAAATTTATTTGAACTATCTTAAATATAATTATATTTAAATAATTTATTTGAAAACTTCTAAAGTACTAAATTTCAATATCTTTAATTTTATTTAATATATTTTAACAATATTTAAATTTATTAAAAAATTTCAAAATTTATAAAATATATATTTAGTTTTTCAAATTTATTTGTTTTTTTTTAAATTTATTTATTAATCTAGATATAGTATTTTTTTTAAAGAGGAAAAAGTCTTACAAATACAATTACAATTGTAATCCATTAATTTTATTTGAAAACTTTGATGTTTTTATTTAAAAATCTGAAAAATTACAATTTTATTTGAAAACCTTAATGTTTTTATTTAAAAATCTTAAAAATAGAAAGTTTTTAAGAATAGAGGATTTTCCATTTTCCAAAATAATTATATTAAAAAGTACATCGACGTTTTTTTTTTTTTTTTTTTTTTTTTAAACTTAAAAATGGGAAGGAAAACCTTAATGTTTTTATTAAAAAATCTTTAAAATAGGAAGTTTTGAGTAAGGGGTTTTCCTTTTCCCAAAATAATTATATTAAAAAAAACCATACTTCGTTACTAGTTGAAATATGGTGTTAACAGTGATTTTATTTCAATTTATTAAAAATTTGGGAACATGCTTTTTTTTTTAATCCTATTAAGAGATATATGAAGCTGGAAAAAAAAAAACTCTATGAGAGGTGGAGGGAAAAAAGTACAAAATCAAAATCTTGAAGGTGTTCGGTTATACCTGCTGCTATTAGCCGCAGCCGCATTGTCGTTATTGTGGTTGTTGTAGCTAGCCATGGCGTGTTTCCTTTTCCGAATCCACAGTTAGGCTGGAGTTTCAAATCCCTTGACTTGTGAGAATAATTAGCATAGATATTAATCTCACACAATAAAAAGAATTAACTGCGGTATGTAACAAGATAAATTTCTTGAAAAAGGAAAAAAACAATTTATTGAAAAATAAAATTAACTAGATTCTATAATAAAAATCATGATAATAAAATTAAGTAGATTTACCATAATATTTTGGACTATACTAGTGATCACAGAGGAGTTGCTCCCACTCCATACAAAATCATAACACAGAGATTTGATCTAAAGGTTGTCCTTGCATGGAGGAATTTAACCGACCATATTATATTTGGGATAATAGGTTCTTCCATGACAGAAGAAAATTAATTATCATCAGAACCCAGAATTTCTGACTGAAAACCCCAAACCCCTGGGCGCCATTCATGGTTTTTCTTCTAAACAATCCTTCACTGATCTCGAAATCGCCAGAGACGATATTAGGTTGGAAGTCATAGTAATTGTGAAGGATGCTGTTGTTATTTAGATTTCGGTCAAACAGACACTCCCCATTGCTTTTTAAAGCGTGGAATGGGTCAATTTCGCAAAATGATTTGAAGTTGTTCGAACCAAAACTCGATGAGAATCGAGCTTGGGTAAATCAGAACGTTCTCAAATCAAATATATATAAATTAATTTCGGTAAAACTTGAGAAAACTCGCATATGAGGATAATGATTTGAATATACTCCTTGATAACCCGCATATTTAGTAACAATTCACATAACACGTGGTGATAATGAGCGTATCCGCTGATAATTCGTGTATCCTTTGATAATTCGTGTAATCATTGATAAGTCATGTAACCCTTGATGATAATTCATGTATTAGCAGTTATAGCTCGCATAACGACGAGGTTACTCGCATGTCCATGTGAGTTGGCTCCCATAAACGGCAGAGATCTCGCATAAATGCCAAGGGCCAAGTAATATCAGAGATGCCCAACACAAATATCTGGTAGAAATTAGCAAGCCCAAGAAGTTGCAAAGTCTTCTGGGCTGGCTAATCTTGAATTACTTGGATTTTAGCCAAATCTACATGTTCTTTTTTATCATCAATTATGTATCCCAAATATTAGACATGTTCCATGCAAAAGGAGCACTTCTTCAAGTTGGCACATAACTTGTGTTGACATAGGGTTTGAAGGATCTGTCGAATGTGTTTCAAGTGCTCTACCCAACTCTTTTATGAGATGAGTATGTCATCCAAATATAAAACCATGAACCAATAGGTGAAATACCACAAGATGTCATAGATTAGCCTCATAAAAGTAACAAGGGAATTTTTCAACCCAAAGGGCATGACCAACCACTCAAAAAGGTCCTCCTTGGATTTGAAGGTGGTCTTCCATACATCCTTGGGATCTATTAGAACTTGGTGATATCCAGACTTCAAATCAATCTTGCTAAAGTACTTGTCCCCCTTGAGCTACTTAAGAAGGACATCAATTCGTGGAATCGGGTATTTGTTCCTAACATTGATTTTATTCAGTGCCCGATAATAAATGCAAAGTCTCCTGGTCCCATTCTTCTTCTTTACAATTTCAATTGGGCTCCCACAAGGTGAGGAGCTTGGTCAAATGTGCCCTTTTTGTAGAAACTCCTAGATTTTCTACTTGATTTCCTCATTTTCCAGCAGAGGGTAGTGATATATTGGCCCATTCGGTAGAGGAGATCCAAGAGTCAGATCATTCGAGTGATTGACCTGACAGTGCAAGGGTACTCCTATAGGTGAGGGGAAGATATCCTTGCATTATTCCACGACCTTATCAACTTGATTCTACTGCATAGAGGGACCCTATCATACCACTCTCATACCATTATCCATATTTATGAATGAATTAAATGAAATACATATTTCAACAAAACACAAAGATATAATGAAATAACATAACTTCAATTAAAAAGCATTGAAAATCATTTACATGCAGAATGGAACAAAATTGCTCAGGCGATGAAAGCTTATCTATGAGAAATGATGTGACAACTACATGCCTTCTGAACTATGTTACAATGAGGCTCGAAGGCATTTTTATCATTAGGAAACAAGAGAAAACCCTAAACATCTAAAAAACTAACCCTAGGAGGTGAAACACCAAAGTTTATAGGCCCTGTTGGGGTAAGTTGGACCACCAACTTACCAGGATTTTAAATTTTGCATATGATCTTTCTTTGGCTATCATAATACTTTTTTGGACCTCAAAACGGCTCTGGAAGTTTAGGACCCAAAAAACTACCAAAATTTGTAATTGTGCTACAAATTAGGAAACTGAAAGGAAATATTGTTGGGGGTCCAAGTGGAATTGGAAGGTGGCCACCAATATCCACTTGGATCACAAATTTATGAGTGATTTGCATTAGAATACTAGACTAAACCATAAGTGAGTCTCTTAGTGACACTAGAGACAACTCTGATTTAGAGCATAGACTATTTTAGAAAACATGGTCGCAAGTGTAGTTCTTTTAATGAGCTCAGGTCAACTTTAGGTTTTGCCTTGAAAGAATGAAACCCTATATAGAGAATTTTCTCAACAACTCTACCTCATGAGATCAAATGTTTTCTTATGCAAAAATTGCCCTAATGAGTAGGTTGAATAGTCACTTCAGTTCATAAAATTTATGCAAGTTTGCCTGCAAAACTAAACCCAATGAATCCCTTAAATATGCAAGCCACACCCCAAATATTTTCACAAATTTGACCTCTCCCAAAGGATGATCAGGACTCCATAGGCCCACAAGAAAAATTCAAAAGACTTCTTGAAGAATTGACGTCTTAATTTACATAGCTGAAGGAGATCATATGCATCTTTTTATAATTATGGCGTGAATATTTCCAGATTCAATAACATAATGTTGTTGAGAACTTCTGGAAACCTTTGTATTTTGTTCGAACATCACAACATTTCGGGTGGACACTTCAACCATATTCAGGGGAAAGAAGCTTAATTGATGATAGGACGAGAGCCTAACCAAAATATATACAAAGAATGGTGAAAAATTAGTTGTTAGAGAATTTGAGACTAAAGGTAATGTTGATAAGTTTGACTAAATCAACTACTATATAAAATTAAATAATATGTTTATTATTGGAGTTATCTAAGGATTGTGAGTTATATTAAAATTATTAATAATTAAAATGATTAAATGAATAGAGTTAAATTAAAATATTGGATCAAAATTCAAAAAAGAGTAAGGAGATTAAACATTGAAGTTTAAAATCAATCTTATTTTATTAATAATATTAATATAAATATTGATAAAAAATTATAATGTTAGATACTTTTAGGAGGGCAGGCTGAAATAAAAAAAAAGGAAAACATTTAAATTTTTTAACAACTCCATTTTAAATTTTAAATTTTGATTAAAGTAGAATTTCTAATTTTGGACATTGGCAAAAAGACTAATTTCTCTTTAGCCATTTCCCTCAAAAAATTTAACCATAACAAATTAAACTTTTAACCCCTTCCTTCTTCATAATAAGTGAGAAATTTGTCTAGTCAATATGATGTTGCCACATCATTAAGCTTTTTGGGTTTTGACCATAAAAAAGGTATATCATCTTTGACAGGAATATTTCCCAAATGGTAAAAAATCTCTTGACATGTTATAAACCGTTAGAATTACCATGATGAGGAGAATCCAACCATGATGCTCCTGACCGACCAAAAATCCCTTTTCATTTTTTTCCTTAAAAGTGGGGTTCCACTGGTTATTGCTTAAGTTAACATCAATCAGAACCATGGTTCATCAAAACTAAGCTCCTTGTTTTAATAGTTCTAAAAATCATGTTTATTTTTTTTCAACCAACTAGCTTATCTAATTAAACTATTTAGACAATGTTGTTATTTTTATATGTTAATAGGTAAAGCTCAACAATGATCAACAATTTATAATACTTAAATGTTTTGTTATCGTGAAGCAAAATCCTTTGGAAATGCATTCAAGGGTCATACTTAGCTGAAAATATCTAGAAAAATAGAAGTGTAATTTAATTTAACGGTGGTTCTCATGAAGAATGATTATGTGAATACTTCACATTAAGTCATGTAATATCAAATCAAAATGAAACTAGGCCAAAAAATTTATGTTAATATTTTTAACATTAAGTAAAAATAAAATTCAACTTTATATATTTTAAATTAATTTTATTAATATATCTAAATTGGATTTAGATTTACCATGAATATTTTTACACAATCATTTTCTTCTCATTTAATTACATTGAATTTCTTTTTTATAATTATTATTTTTATGAAATATTTCTTTTCACATTTAATTACGACGAGTGACCTCTTTGGTCTCTTTAAGAAATATGTTAAGCATCAATGAAAGATTTAGAAAAACACTTTTAAAGAAGGGTGTTATAATCAATAATTTCTAAATTAATTTAAATTAATTTTATTAATATATCTGAATAGGATTTAGTTTTTCCATGAATATTTTTACACAATCATTCTTTTCCCATTTAATTACATTGAATTTATCCTTTATAATCATTATTTTTATGAAATGTTTTCTTTCACATTTAATTATGATGAGTGACCTCTTTGGTCTCTTTACAGAATATGTTAATCATCAAAGAAAGATTTAGAAAAACACTTTTAAAGAAGGGTTTTATAATCAATTATTTCTAAACATTATAATTGTATCAGTTGTATTAATTTCTATAAAATTTACATATTTCTTAAATAAGGTTTTTACTCAATGAATTTATAACATGATAGTTTTGTTTTATTTTTTATTTTTTTAAATCTGATCAAAATTTCTATTAATATTCCAAAAAACTTATTGTTAAAATTGATAATCTTTCAAACATGATGGTAACCATGTAAATAATATCCAAAAATTGTTTACATCATATAATCAAGTTTACTAACAAAGCTTCCAAAAAACTATAAAACTGGGAGCCAGACATTCAAGAACATGATAGTGATAGTTTGGGAATAAGAAAGTCTAGCTAGGTCCACCATGAAATTTTAAGAGCTAAGGAAAACATAAAACACAATATCAACATGGGAGGTCATTCATCTATAATGATTACTGGTTGTTCATGAGAAGAAATTCCATTGGTCATATTGATCGGGGCCTCATTGATAACGCCTTCTCCATTTTGAGATGTATCAGAGTATGAATCAGAATCGGAAGTTATGTATCGCTCAATTTTTTTCAGATGCACGACAATTTCATCCATATCATACCAAATATATCTCATGATCCTTTTCATCTCTTCCTCACCCGCGAAAAGCTTATAATTATCCACTTGTTTATCATGTAACACCATGTGCATTAAGGTATCCATCTGTCTATGTTGATAAAGGGAATGCAAAAAGTAAAGTCAATGCTTCCTCCATTTACTTGGGTCTGGGACCTATTTGGTCTTTCCAACAATCACTTATGAGTTAGAGTGATACATCCTATCCCCAAATTCCTTGGCCTCCAAAGCCATGATCTCCCTTCAAACCTTGAATGAAATAGCATCAGATAAATTAGCCATAGTTTCCCAATTAGATAGATGACGTTTCTTGCAGGATGAGGCCCCTGATGAGTCTCCCCGGCGGCTGACTAAACATTGTCCCAACGCCATGAAAACCCGAAACCTGAATACAAATTCCACCAAAAATCTATATAATTGACCCCAAAGAACCCTAGAATGGGCAGTGGGGAATGAACAAGCCACACTTTTCCAACAATTTTGAGAGAAAACAACTACAACTTTTGCATATTCTCTTTTCAAACAAAACAAACATCGCCCAGGTAAAAACCATAGGAAATATTAGAAATTAACTGAATAATCCACCACTTGAGTTGCATAGGGGTTAACAGAGTGACTCCCTAGGGTGACCGATGAAATCCCTTAAAATTTCAAACACATATTAACTTAAAACTAAATGGAAAAATAACCATTCTACCAAGTGCCTTCCACCAAGATTATATAATTAAATTACATACCTGAAGGTTCCTAGGATTGAAAATAAGAAAAGGGGATGAAAACGACCAACTCAAAGGACGACCCTACCAATGAGTTATGCAAGAAGCACACAAAGAAACTTTTTGACCCTTACTCAACCCAAGAAACCTACAGAGACCAACTTTGGTGAGAGAACAACAAGTCAGAGCACAACCCAAAAAAATACCAAAGGCATAACCCACTACCACACACTCGAACAACAATACCTCAAACAAAAAAATTTGTCAGGGATTCAATATAATACGACATAAAATATTGACTGTCGTTGGCGACTGACAATGGAAACGTACAACAGGAAAATAACACAAAAATTTGTGAGGACTATCTATTACCTAGGGGATGAGGATATCAAACCCAAACTATGACACACTAGGAGCGGTACCTTCTAATTGAAAACAAGAAAAATGTAATGAAATTATTCATGGAGATCAAGTGATGGTGTATACAAAACCAAAGTGAGACCGAGCAAGAATAGGAACCCAAGTATACCTCACAAGACTAATTGTTGAGTTGTACCACCTTGAAACCAGTTCTGCTATGTGCCACCTTTGGACACCATGCATTTAATTATATAACAATGTTGTCGAGACCAAGCATTCCTTCGGTTCCAAAATAGCTTGAAGCCAAACATGCATCCCTTGCCAAACGTTTGACATGCCTTTGCAATTCTCATGCCCAATAAAAACAATGATATGGTGATCATAAATTTCCTTGAATCACTTATGAGAAGCAAGCCACCCTTCCTCCAATTGCCTATATCATGATAGTTTTATTTGTAATGTATTTAAGTTTTTAGTTTTACTAAATATTAATAAATAATTTCATAAAAAATATTAAATTATATATATATATATATATATATATATATATATATATATTATGTGTGGTTCACAGACACTGGAGATTGGTGGTTGCTACATTTACAGAAACTATTCAAGCATATCCACCTGAAGAGATCACTTCCCATTGGTTCATTAGCAAAGCCTAACCCCAAGAGCATCGAGAAGATTTGACCCTATGACTTCCTATTAGCAAGGTGCTTTAATGAAGGGAACTCGATCGATTGAGCTAATCCTTGGGGCTAATTTTTTGGCACATTTATATAGGTATGAAAACTAAAACTTTAACATATTTAAGATAACAATTTTTATCAATCCATGTCCTATGCAGAGTTTACTTTTTTCAAACAATAATGATGAGGATGATTCATTAACTAGGTAACATGCAACATACACTACCTCTACCCAAAATTCTTATTCAAATATAACACCACTAAGCATGGTTTTTTCCTTTTCCATCAAAAACCTAATCATCCTCTCTACAACTTCATTTTGTTGAGATGTGTATGAAGTAGTTTTTTTATTTTATATTATACACTTATAACAAGATTATTTGAATTCATTCATGTAGAACTCTACATCAGTATCTATCCTCAACACCTTTATTTTCTTATCTGCTTGATTCTCCATAAGAGACTTAAACTCTTTAAATTTACTAAGGATAGACTTAAACTCTTTAAATTTATTGAATACATTACATTTATTTTGAAGGAAATAAATCCATGTGTTCCTAAAGAAATCATCAATGAATGAAACATAGTACTCAAAGTTACCTAATGAAGGGATATCCATAAGTCCAAACACATCACTTTGTACCAAATCTAATATTCTCTTTGCTCTTGTAGCACCAAATGAAAATCTTACCCAGTCATGTTTGCCTTATATGTGGTGTTCATAGAAATCTAAATTTAGGGTGTAATCATACATATATTCAACCATACCACTACCATGAAATACTTGAATGCTCTTTTCTCCAATATGTCTCAGTGTTTGATGACATGGCATTGTCTTTTCTCCAAATATAGTAGGGCTTTTGTCTCATTTTCACCCTCATGATTATATAACTATTTCTCCCATCAGTGAGAGTACTTCCCAACAACTTGTACACATTTCCAATATGAATTCCCCCATCAAATCCATCAATCAAACAATTTTTTAGGTTTTCATTTCAAACACAATTTGTATACCTACATCACTCATCTTACTTATAGATCAATTTTCTAGCTATATATGGAATGTAAAAAACTCTAGGAATTTCTCAAATTATTCCATCCTTGAACAACAACTTGATTTTTCCTCATACTCTAATTATGGCTATCAAGTCATCTCCTAGGAACATTCCATCTCCATTATATTGTTTAGTTTACAAAGAAACTCCATATGGAGATTCGTATGAGAAGAAGTACACAATTTAATCAACCATACATCATGATCAAAATGTCTATTTGAAGAAGTGAAATGCACTGTTGCTCCTTCCTCCAAGGAGATCTTTCCTTCTATGGAAGGAAATTATATGATTCCTTCCCTTTCTCAACATTTTTAAATATACAATCCTTCTTGTAATGCCCAATTTTCCCACATTTACAAAGTTTCCTTAAATATTTTATTGGAGATTTATATTTACCTATAGATTTAGATTTCCTTCTTGAGGACCTCTCTTTTTCGTTCTTGGAAATGACATCTTACAAATAAGGCATCCATGCTTTGACTATCCATGGTTTTCGACATCATTCCTTCTAATAGAAGGGATGGCACCACATCATCACGATTTAATGTGGTTACATCACTGCCAACAACCACAACTAGACTATTTCCTGAATGTAGAAAAAAAGAAAATAAATTAATGCACTTATATTCATTAGAAATTTTAACATCAAAAAACAACAATTGACTTACCATAATATTGAAAGCATTAAGATATTATATCATAGAGGCTCTATCATTCTTCCTTAGGAGGTACAACTTATATTGAAGGAAATATTTGTTTACTAGGGACTTAGACCAATACAAAGTTTGTAACTTACCCCATAATTCATTGGCTATAGTTTCTCCTTAGACATTTAATAACATTGAATCTAAGGGCACAACCATATTGTACACTTTACCTTCCTTTCCAACTTCTTCCAATCTTTCATCAATATTCATGTAGGTGTACTACCAAGATCCTTAGTGACCCATTGTTCTTTATCTACAAAAAGGTCCTCCATCTTAAGCTTCCACAACTCAAAGATATAAAAAAATAACAAATTTTGCAAGTTTTTCTCTTATGATTTTTCCACGGGAACTAAAAATTCATAACAAAAAAAGATATATTTACTATTTTTTTAGGCCAAAATATAATTTTAAAATTTATTTAAATTATCTTAAATATAATTATATTTAAATAATTTTATTTGAAAAATTTTCAAATACTAAATTTCACTAACTTTAATTTTATATAATATATTTTAAGGATATTTAAATTTATTAAAAAATCTCAAAATTTATAAAATATATATTTATTTTTTCAAATTTTTTTTTTTAAAGTTATTTATTAATTAAAATACAGTATACCTTATCGAAAGAAAAAGTCTTACGAATGCACTTGATGTTTTTATTTAAAAAGAAAGTTTATTTGAAAACCTTGATGTTTTTATTTAAAAATCTTAAAAATAACAAGTTTTAACAATGGATTTTTCTTTTTCCAAAATAATTATATTAAAAATTACATACTGGGTTATTGGTTGAAATATGGTGTAAAAAGTGATTTTATTTCAATTTATAAAAAATGCGGGTGTTTTTTCTTTTTCTTTTTACAATCCTATTAAAAATATATGAAGCTGGAAAAATACCAAATTAAAATCTTGAAGGTGTTCGGTTATACCTGCTGCTATTAGCCGCGGCCATATTGTCGTTATTGTGATTGTTGTTTTGGCCATGGTGTCTTTCTTTTTCCGAATCGAACATTAATCTCATGCATACTAAAAGGAAATTAATATGGGTTTAATTAATTTATTAAATTTTAAAAAAGAATTAATTCAGGTTTGTAATAAGATAAAAATTAAAATTAATTTATTACATTTTTAAATAAGTTGTATTTAGTGTAATATTTTGAAATTTTATTTTTAGATTTTTTTGATTTGATTTCTCTAAAATTAAAAGATAATTCATTGAAATCACAAGTTTAATGAATAATATCAAATATCAAATATTTTTATTTATACATATAATGTTTATATATAACATTAAAAAATAAAATTTGTAATGAAAAATTAATTTTGAATTTAAATTTATTAAATATTAGTATAAATGTATTTTTAATTATATTTTATTGAAAATATTTTTAGAAGTTTTACACGAAAAGATTTATATTTTTAGAGAATTGATGAATTTGTACTTAGTATATTAAATTAAATGAGAAAGAAATAAAATATATCACTTACTTAATTTTGACCAATAAATTATCACATATGAAAAATATAATATTATGTACTAAAATTTGAAAATAAAATACAAACAAACACAATAATATAACATTAAATTAAATTAAATTAACTTAAATGTAAATTAAATTCAAATTTATTAGATGAGAAAGTGATCAAATATACCAGTGTATTAGTACGTCATGCCCATTAAAAGATTTCAACTTGAAACCGCTCAGATTCCCAACATGCAAAAATGTGGTTCTCCAACTCCAATATGTGTAAATTAACTTTACAATTTTTTCATGGCCTCTTATGATGGAGTTACCACTACCTCTTGTAATGGATTTACAGCCAGATTAATTATGATAACAATATTATTAAAACAATTCACCACTTGTTATTCATTTCATTTGCTCACATATGTCGCCTTACGAATTTACTTTTTTTTTTTCAATAGTGAGTGACTATATTTAAATTTAATTGTCTTTTTATTTGATTGCAACAATTTAGTTTGAGTGATGGTAGCTTATCTCCTAGAAGAAATGTGATGATTACATGTCTTTTGAACTATGTTACGATGAGTGTTGAAGACTTTTTTATTATTGAGAAACAAGGGAAAGCCCTAAACGTCCATAAATCTAACCCTAGGAGTGAAGCGGCAAAAGTTTGTGCGCCCGTTGGGGTAATTTGGATTGCCAACTTACTAGGATCATAACTTTGGCATACAATATTTGTTTCACATTCATAATACCTTGTTTCAAAGATCTCCAGTAGGAGGGAAAAAAAAATTTTGTGAGACAAATTATGGAAATTTTTTGATCTCTCTTTTTTCCCAGTAATGTCTTTTTAGACCTCAAAACAACTCCATAAGTTGAAGACCCAAAAAAATACCAAAATTAGTAACTGTGTTA
Organism: Pinus albicaulis; assembly: GCA_034641835.2. NCBI lineage: Eukaryota > Viridiplantae > Streptophyta > Pinopsida > Pinales > Pinaceae > Pinus > Pinus albicaulis. The sequence continues at coordinate 115,558 of JAXQQM020083042.1, forward strand.
TAAATTAGGAAACTGAAAGAAAATAGTGTTGGGATCTAAGTGGAATAGGAGGGTGGCCACCAATATCTACCTGGATCAGCCCTACCCCCTTAGGAAGCAAGGGTCCCCATTATATTGACTGTCTCCATGAGATGGAGAAAATTATGTTCAACTTGGTCCTTGGTGAGCCACTTTCCTTGGTGCAGGAGTTGGTCAGCTTCGACAACCTAATACAATTGGATCTTCTATTGGCAAGTGTTCTTAATCTATGTTTCCATTATCCAATTAGTAGTAGTCTATCTAATGTAATTTGGGTTGAGCTTTGTTGGTGTGAGTTGCTTAGTAATGTCTGATGTGTCCAGAAATGGTGAAAATTATGGTTGAACGCGGTGCACATTTAACACTAGGTACAGGCTAAGGAATGGAGGAATTTTGAGCTCGAAATAATTGTCTCCCACAACCTTGGTGATGGTGTAAGGCTTGTACCAAAGTGGTCAAAGCTTCTAATGGTCACTGACAAGGAGTTCTTTCTGCAAATGCAACCACACTTTGTCTCCCACTTGAAACTTATGTGGCACTCGATGTTTATCATGTCATTATTTTTACTTGGCATTAGGTTTATCGAGGATATCATGGACCTACTAGTAGATGTGTTGGATGCGTTCAATAAATATGGTGTATTTATCAACTTTGGACTGAACATGTGCAAATTATGCTTGTGTAGTCGTAAGAGTAATTGCAACATCAACGAGACACAATGGCTGAAATCACCTGCCCACTTGAAATGGGTTATGGCCAGTCAAGATATGGAGAGCTTTGTTATAGTTGTATTGCACATAGGGAATACTCTCATCCCATGTGCATGGATGCTTGGAGTTTTACATGCATAGTATGTGAACTATCATCTTATAGAAAACCTTTGTCTAACCATCATTTTTTGGATGGAATGCAGTCGACTTGGTGAGCTTAGTGTCCAATAATGACCAAAGTCTCGACTTGAATGTGCTCAGGAACCTTCTATCCTGATCTGATATATTGGTTTTTGGAATCCCAAAATGGACCCACACTCGTTTAAAGAAGAGTTTGGCATTGCCTTATGTTGTAATTCCTTCTTACATGACATCAATATAGTCATCTTAGAAAAACTATCGACGACCATAAATGCACATTCATTACCATGCTTGGTATAAGGGAGGCCAAACATATAGTCCATGGAGATCGATTCCCAAGGTCAATTAGAAGTAGGCATAGGAGTGTACAGACCTTAATGGTTGGCTTGGTAATGGCACAAGCAGTGAAATTTATGATATATTTTCCAACATCTTGTCTAAGTTTTGGTCAATAAAAATATTTTTATAGTAATTCCATTGCCTTCTCGGCACCAAAGTGTCTTGCGACCCTGTTGTAATGCGCATCCCAAATTAACATGGCACGTTCTCTTGAAGGAACACAAACATATGTCATATAGAAAGATAGTTCATCCTGAAGGTGGAAGTTTGGAATTGAATTTCCATGCTTCAACATCTTATAGGTGGTAGCTAACTCTGATTCATTTTCATATAGCGATGGACATCCAAAGGTCTCATGCTAGCGAGAGTTGAAAACTATACTCAATGCCATAATCAAGGGTCGACTGAGGCAGTCTGCGACATGATTGGCGCTTCCCTTCTTATACTTTATGCTTAGATGGAATTTTTGCAGGTATGTGGACCATTTTTTATGGTAATCGTTCTATAACTTCCCCTGTGTCTACATAAATTGAAGGGGTCAGTGATATGTGTGTATGATTGTCTCCTTCCCCTAAATATTATGCTTCCATTGTCGGTTCTCCTGCACGATAAATTACATCTCTTTATCATAGGTTGGGTACCTACGAACAATATCAGACAGTATGTCACTGTGATAGACCACAGATTTCCCTTGTTGAGTGATTATTGCACCAATAGCATAATTAGAGGCATATGTCTCAATCTCAAATGGTTATTGTAGGTCTAGCAAGGTGAGGACTAGTGCAAAGAAAAGGCATTGTCTCAATTCAATGAATGCCTTATATTGTGCCTTGGACTAAAAAAACTTTTATTTTGCTCCACCCTTGGTAACTTGACTCAAGGGCCAAGTAAGATGAGAGAAGCCCAATACAAATCTCTAGTAGAAATTAACAAGGCCCAAGAAGTTGCAAAGCTCTATCATAGTCGTCAGGGTTGGCTAAACCCGAATTACTTGGATATAAGTGAGATCTACATGCTCGCCTTGATCATAAATTATGTATCCCAAATATTAGACTCGGTCCATGCCAAAGGAGCACTTCTCCAGGTTGGCACATAGCTTGTGTTGCCATAGGGTTTGAAGGATCTATCGAACATGTTTCAATTGCTCTGCCAAACCCTTGTTGAGATGATTATGTTATCCAAACAAAAAACCATGAACAAGTTGGTGAAAGACCACAAGATGTCATAGATTAGCCTCATAAAAGTAGCAAGGGATTTTTTCAACCCAAAGGGCATAACCAACCACTCAAAAAGGTCCTCCTTGGATTTGAAGGTGGTCTTCCAAACATCCTTGGGATCTATTGGAACTTGGTGATATACAGACTTCAAATCAATCTTGCTAAAGTACTTGCCCCCCCTGAGTTGCTTAAGAAGGTCATCAATCCATGGAATTAGGTACCTATTCCTAACAGTGATTTTATTCAGTGCCCGATAAAAAATGAAAAGTCTCCAGGTCCCATCCTTCTTCTTTACAAGTACAATTGGGCTCCCACAAAGTGAGGAGCTTGGTCAAATGTGCCCTTTTTGTAGAAACTCCTAGATTTTCCACTTGATTTCCTCATTTTCTAGTAGAGATCAGTGATATATTGGCCCATTAGGTAGAGGAGCTCCAAGAGTCAGATTGATCGGGTTCTTGACCTGACAATGCAAGGGTACTCCTGTGGGTGAGGAGAAGATATCCTTGCATTATTCCATGACTGTTGGTGAGGTAAATCCCCTCTGTGGACAGAGGCAATCCCACTAGCCCTACAGTGGATCTAGACACAAACGAGATAAGCTATAATATCGATTCCTAGTTAACAAATGGACGGAGATTCGATAGAAGACTTACCGGAGGTCCTATGCTATTGGTGTCGTCTAAAAGAGTGGCTGCCTCTCGCTCCTGGTTTGACATATCACGATCCGCTCGCTTTCACGCTCGGATACCTGCACATACACAAGAAACAATGACGATATACAACATACTATTTCACATTCGTAACTATCAGTCAGTCGAAGAAGACTAAATCAATTGCATCAATAATCAACATAACACAATGATGGAACCAACACCATAGTCGAGTATATTAATGAAAGAAAGGAAGAGTACAACCAAGCTTCAACGTTGCAGTCTCCTCCAACAGGGTTCCAGCGGAGCACGTCTCACAAAGGCTTGTCGGGAATTCCGACGAGGCTCTCTCTATAGACTTCTCCTTGGTTCTACCTTCTCAATAGCAATTACTCAGCTTTAGTATCTCTTCTCCAAGTTCAGCTTCTTGGCTATATGTTCAGTTAGCTTTCATAAAGGGAGAAGGCATGTTTATATAGAGGGAGAGGGAGAGGTTAGGATCCCTATAATCATGGAAGGGAGACCTATCTTCAAGGAGTGTCCCTAAAAATATTTTAAAATATTATATGAATTATATTAAATCCCTACCATTCATCTAATAATTATTAATAATTAAATTGAAATTCTAAAACCCTTATTTTAATATATACATGCACATATTTTTTTATTGAGAATATATTTATAATTAAATATATAATATAAAAAACTAAATTAAATAATAATAATAGAAATTTTTTTATAAAAATCGATTTAATTTTTAACTAAAACTATTTATACTTTAAATCGAAAAAAAATGTCGTAAAGAACTACTCGATAAAAAAAAATTATGTTTAGATAATGATGTGTTGTGTTTTGGAAAATCAAAATTATGTTTTTATATTGATTATTGTAAAGAACAAAATTAACATTGAAAATTTTTTCAAGAGTTTCATAATAAAAAAAGTAGTTGGATAATTCTTAAAATGTCATGCAATGAAAGAATTTCTCATGGTGAATTTTTCATGTTTGTTAATTAAAAGGATTAAAAATGATTTTTTTTTCTTTTAAATTATCTCTTTATACATCAATTAGATTTTAATTTGTCATATTATTAACTTTTTTAATCTTCTAATTTATCAAAATTATGGTTATGTTGAAATATTTTTATTAATGTATTTTTTTAAGTACAAAAATAAAACTTTATAGCATTCTCTTTTTTTTACTTAAAATTTAATAAGCCAAATTTAATAGTAGAAATTAATCATCATTATTATCATCAATAATTTTATAAATATTTAAATAATATATATCAATACTTTATTTTATTTTAATATTTAACTTGATAAATAAAAAAACTAAATTGTTTATAAAATGTGAATAAGTTTTCGACTTCATTCTATGTTAAATGGTTTGTATTAATAATATATAGTTTATTAAATTTAAAATAGCACATTCATCAACATAAATGACTATTAAATGCCCACGGGAAGAAATCCATAATAAGCAACAAAACATTTACTCTATCAAATAGAAGTAGCTAACTTTTTTTTTGTAATTCAAAGTTCTATTTATTAAGCAAAAAATGAGTACATCAGTTTCAAAATGCATATAGTCTCACCCCGTCCAACTTTGTTGACTACTGCAATCAACATATGACAAAGAAACAAAAGAACAACTAGAGACACAATCCACAACTTAGGAGGCCAAAAGCACCAGAAAACATGTAAAACAAGTAAAACACATGTAACCATGATCAGTCATCTGAAGAAATTAAGGTAGGATTATCTAGAGCAATCCCTGGAGGAGGAGGAGGGTGGGAGGAACATTGGACGTGCTCCTCAAATTGTGCCATCCATGACTCCAACTTCTCCAACTTCTCTAATAGAAAATTCTGGCCACGCTAGACCACCACGATCCATTCTTGAACATGACACTTGAAGTAATGCATCTTGTTTAAAGTGGCAATGAGCACGACATGTTCTTCCTGTTGCACGCTCTCCAAAGTTTCCAATTGATCCAATAGAGATTGAATCAAATCTCAGCAGGTATCTAGACAACAGTGATGTTCCACCATGCCTCCACACCCAGGTCATATCGTTTTCCCTCGACTACTAGTTACCCTTCGTCGTGACCCCCCACCCTACTTCAGAGTCTACGGGTTTCTCCCTCCATGACTGGTCGAAGAACCACCACGAACAACTATCAAATCACCATGATCCCCTTGACCCCTAAAAGATTCCTGACCCGCTTTTCTAGCGGTTCAACCGCCCTGAACAGAAGATGGACACGCATCTGTTGCCATTGGAACCTACAAATAATAGCCCCTCCCTCCCGGTCTGGCTGAAATTTATTTGGTTGAAGGAAGGGAGCGAGCGTTGCGGCTCCAGACGCATCGCAATAATACTACCTTCTCTAGGAAAATACGAAACAAGCAAAAAGATACTATCCCACACCCGAAGTATGACTCTAAGGAGACCCCCCAACCCCACTGGAAGAGAAATACCCAGTTCGACCAAGGTAGTTACCATATGCCAAGAACCTAGACCGATGAGGAGACTATTAGCTGGCGAATTACAGACATTAGCACCTCGCAGGCATAAATCTAACCAAACGCCCTAAGCACTAACCACTCCCATCACAAGAGACCTATATGGATACGGAACTCCAAGGAAGAGTCGCTCAAAGGATAAAATCGACAACCCTAAAGATGCAGAAGAGAACCAAGAGCTCGAATACCCAACCACCCACTTCTAAGCTCATTGGTCACCTCAATTGTAGTGAGTCGAAACCTTAACCTTATCTGAGAAGCCAATAGCAACCCGCAAGGAAAGAAAGCAACCAATTCAATATTCCCGACGCTAAGGAGAAGGCACCGATGGAAGAAATGCAACCAATCCCATTCAAGATGGAAAATACATGAGTGCACTTTGCAAACCGAGCTCCAGTTTCAACCATCAACCCGCCAAAATAACCATAGCATTTTCCAAAGCATATGTTCATCGCCTTCCATATACCCACGTCACTCGTTTGTTTCCTCTCACATCAAGGTTGATGGAGAGTTCACATGCCCAACATTAACATACCATGTACGAAGATCATCACGAGAGGATGGGGATGTCAGCCTCCACACCATCAGTCAGGTGTCTAGCATCATCATCCACACATTGGGTTGATTACTATGTTTCTCACCCCCATCAGGGATAAGTAGCTAAAAATTTAAAAATTATAAAAATTAACTAGATTATCAGTGGTTTATTATTATTATTATTATTGATAAAATGAATTAATGTATAGATTAAACATTCGTACATTTGGAAAGAAAAAAAAAACATGTAACAAGATTCTTAATCATCGCCTCATAAAATTTGTTATAATATTATCCACCAATACTATGGCTTATCAATACCATATGCCCAAAAAACCATAACCCATTTCATAGCATTCATATGACCTTTTTTTTTTAATTAATGAACTTAAATAAAAAGGAAAAAGGACTAGCCATTGATTTGTGTATACTATTAAAAATATTATAGAATATTATTTGAAGATTAAGTCTTTACCATTCACCTAATAATTATCTATAATTAAGTTAAAATTATGGAAACTCAATTTCAAAATAAAAATTGCTATCAACATAATGATTTAATAATAATTATAATAAATTAATTTAACAATAACATTGTTTTATGTATATTTAAAATTAATTAATTAATATTATATTTTTAGACAGGTGAGAAATATACATCCATTACATTAAAGTTACTCATATCATTTGCAAAAACTAAACTTTAAGGATCCTTATTATTTCTTCTAACCACTCTCAATGAACCCAATTAACAAATATTTCTTACATTTAATATTTTATTAAATTATTATTATTACCCAAGTTAATCACGATTTCAACATTTTAAAATTTATATGCATGCAATCTTATTTATGGGATAATACAAAATGCATATCTATACATGCCATTCGTAAAGTGTAATGTGGGAAAAGTAAAAACCAAAACTTAAACCTGCAGGTGGCGGAGCTTATCTAGATTCCTTTTTCTTATAGTGTTCTTTCCTGATAGTTGTTTGGTTAAGTTTTGGGCCCAAGTCACTATTATTCACGATGTGGGGGAGCTTATTCAAATTCTTTTTTCTTTCGAGTGTTACTTCCTATTGTTGTTTGGTTAAGTTTTGTGCCCAAAGAGTGATCACTTTTTGTCCAAGCTTCTTGGATTGGAGGAGGAGCGTCCTATCTATTGATTAATTATTGGGGCTATTTCAAATTCAATATCATAATATCTTTTTCCAGAATTATTGGATTGGAGGAGGATTTCTTTTAACTATTGATTATTCTCTTCCTTAATTATCGGTGCTACCGCAAATGCAATACCATGACACTTATCTATACATTAATTCTAAATTCCTTTTAAAAAAGATTTAAATCACATGAAAAGTGGTCTCTTAAGTGTTCTAGACCTCTTTCCAATAAGTGACCCCATTTAGTGAGTGGGTGAGATCCCAATCTTGCATTTCCTCCATAATTTGATCTCGGCGTAAAGTTTTCTCTTTTTTTATCCATGTGTTCCTCCAACTCTTTTTATGTATCTTGCACCTTCACATAGCATTGTGTGTAAAACATTTCCTCTCCCTATTGTGAATCACCCTGAGGGGAATGAGATGGGTTGTAGTGGAGGCATTTCTATTCAATGTAAGCTAAAATTTTGTCTTAACAAATTTAAAAAATAAATATAATATTACAAAATTGATTATATTATATATTAGTTAAAATAAAATAATATTTATTGTATTAAAACACTTTACAATGTAATATTAATATTAGAAAATGTTATCATAAATGAAAAAGTATAATATTATATATTAATTGAGAAAAAAATCATATATATATATACACACACACACGAGGCTCTCTAAAATTGCTTCTAACTGAAATTAAAATCCTCACCTTCATGCTCCTTCACCTTCACCTCAAGCGCTGATGTCATAAGGATGCTCATTCATGGCTCAACCATTGGGGAATTAAGGAGGAGCTCAGTATGGAAAGCAAAGATAATATCAAAAATACTATTACCTCCAAGTTTAAGGACATGCTGTGAGAGGATCAGGAGCTGGAGGGTAAAAGGAAGCTAAAAAACTATAAGGAAATGACCAAGCCCACCCTTGATAATCAGAATTATCTCTTTGTGTTGTCCAACAATAAGAAAAAAATGAACATTGCTAAGATAAGAACTAATTCCCATGAGCTTCGGTCAAGGAAATGACCAACCCCACCCTTGATAATCAGAATTATCTCTCTGTGTTATCCAGCAATAAGAAAAAAATGAACAATGCTAAGATAAGAACTAATTCCCATGAGCTTCGGGGTGAGACCGGGCAGTGGTCTATTCCCAAGACCCCTTGGAACGATAGAATCTGTCAAATTATGATTCCAAACAGGTGGAAGATGAAAAGCACTTCCTTTTAGACACCCCACTCTTACTCACACTTGCTCTTAATTCCTTACCATCTACCACACTTCCAATCTTCTTGACCTATTAAGCCAACCCACCTATAATGATCTTGGAGCACTTATTTCCCTTCTCTTTTACCATAAAAACATGATTTTGAAGAATCAAACTTAGATTCTTTCTCTCCTCTTAAGATCTGATAAATTAAATTGGTCTTAACAAACAATAACTATTATCATCATTATCATATATATTCTTATAAATTTAAATTAATATATTTATTTTCTAATTAATTTATATAAATTATTAATTAAAAAAATCAAAACACATTATCTTAAAAAACATGGAACATCATCTTAGAAACCATATTATCAGAATGTTTGGTATTGTTGCACAGCTATGTATATTGATTCTTAAAAGTGGAGATTAGGATTTAAGACTTTAAATGTGTGCATCCTAATCTCCTCACTCTTAAAAGAATAAATGTCATAGTAACGCCATTCAAATGTGATTGCGCAGAGAGGCGCATTCTACAGCTCAGTATGACCTCGATGTGTAAGTATGTCAGAAGCCAAAAAAAAATGTTGGCTTGAACAATAGCTTACATAAACATATAAATGAACAATTAAAATTTTATTAAAAATAAATTTAAATGATATAAACTTAAAATATGAAGAGTTTACTAACACTCAAAAAAGAGATATGGTAAATAAATAAAATATGGTAAGTACATTAAAATATAAATAAACCATACGTATGGTAAATAAATAAAACCTCTTTTTATATTACTGAGGAGGTATGGTAAATAAATAAAAATATAAATAAACTATAGGTATGGTAAATAAATAAAACCGATTTTTATATTTACTCAATAAACCACTTTATATTTACAAAAACTCAAAAATAGGTTTTATTTAGGTGAAGCCTATGGGACAAGTTATTATTAATACCATGGGACAAATTATTAATAATACCATGGGAAAATACCATGGGCCAAATAATATATTTATAAAATAGATATGGTAAATAAGTAAATATAAAAGAGGTATAAAGAGGTAAGGTAAATAAATAAAATATATCAAATACTATTAGAAATCAAGATCTAATTATATATGAAGTATAAGGGTCAAATACCATGGACCAAATTATTATTAATACCATGCAAAAAAAACATTATTAACCCTAACATTTATATAAAAATATTAATATTATTAAATTTAATATGTTTAGATTAATACAATATTAAATTTATTATATTGTAATATATATTAATATATCATGATATATGATAGAGGTGGAGAAATAAGGGGAGTGACAAGGGAGATATGGATATAAATTGAAGGAGAAGGGAGAAGTGGAATGAAGAGAGAGAGTGTGAGAAGAGTGAGAGAGTTAGAGAAGGGTAAGAGAGGGAGAGGGAGACATAAAGATGGAGGTGGGAGAGGGAGAAGGAGAGAGGATTGGAGGGTAGAGAGTGAGAGAGAGAGAAAGAAGGGAGGAGGGAGAGGGAGGTAGGAGAGAAAGGGAGAGAGAGAAAGGATGAGAGGTGGAGGAGAGGAGGAGGGATAGAGAGATGGAGCTGGAGGCGGAGCGAGGAAAGGAAGAAGAAACACATAAAGAGGGAGTGACAAGGGAGAGATGGAGGGAGAGTGTGTATGCTTATGGGTGGGATAAAGATATATAGGAGTGATGGAGACGAGGGGGAGAGAAGGAGAAAGAAGGAGTGATGGAGGCAAGGGAGGAGAGAAGGATAAAGGGATAGAAATAGTAAGATAGTTGGAGAGTGAGATAGAGTTATGGGGGAAGAGAGAGGATTGGAGGACCGAGAGAGAGAGCAAGAAAGAGAGCTAGGGGGTCAAATAGAAGGAGGTGAGAGAGAGGAAGAGAGTGATGGGGGGAGAGAGGATTGTAGGAGAGAGAGAGAGAGAGAGAGAGAGAGAGAGATGGGGGAAGATAAAGGGAGAGAGAGGAAGTAAAAGGGAGGGGACTTGAAAGAGAGGAGGAGAGAGGGAGGGATAGAAATATGGATTTGGAGGGGGAGAGAGGGAGGAATTGAGAGATTGAGAGAGAGAGAGAGATGTGGGAAGATAAAGAGAGGTAGGAGAGAAAGGGAGAGAGAGGAAGGAAAGGAGAGGGGACTTGAAAGAGAGGAGGAGAGAGGGGAGGAGAGAGGGAGGGATAGAAATATGGATTTGGAGGGGGAGAGAGGGAGGGATTGAGAGATGGAGCTAGATGAGGAGAGAGGGAGGGAAGAATAAATACATATAGAGTGAGTAGTGGAGAGAGAGGGGGAGTGACAAGGGAGAGATGAAGAGGGAGTGTGTATGTTTTGGGGTGAGATAAAGAGACAAATAAGGAGATATGGAGAGAAGGGGGAGAGAAGGAGAGAGAGAGGCATATGGTAACAAAGTTGGAAGGTGCAGATAGAGAGAGAGAGGGGGGGAGAGAAAGGAAGAGAGAGAGTGAAGAGAGGTAGGGAAAGAGATATGAAGATGGAGAGGGAGAGAGGGGGAGGTAAGAATAAATACATAGAGGGTGAAAGGTGGAGAGAGAGAGAGAGGGAGTGATAAAGAAGATGGAGAGAGAGGGAGAAAGGGTAGCAGGAAGGAAGAGAGATAGAAGCGAGAGAGAGAGAGAGAGGGAGAGAGAGAGAGAGGAGGAGGAGGAGGGAGTGATAGATAGATAGATAGATTGGAGAAAGAGAGTTTATGTTTTGGAGTTGATATAGAGAGATAGAGTGAGATATAGATATAGATGTAAGGTGAAGAGAAAAAAATATATATGGAGAGAAGGAGGGAGGCACAAGGAAATTGATAGATATGGAGTGAGAGAGAGTGTGTGTATGGTGGGGTGAGATAAAGAGAAAAAGGAGAGATGGATGGATATATAGATATATATGGGGGAGAGAGGGAAGAAGGTTTCCTGAAGTAGATGCATTGATTTCAGTGTAGATGGTGATTTCTAATCCTATTTGATTTCTTGCACTAGATGAATTGATTTTGGTGTAGATGTTGATTTCTAATGATATTTGATTACTTACACTAGATGGATTGATTTTAATGTAGATGATTTCTAATCTTATTTGATTGCTTTCACTAAATGCATTAATTTCAGTGTAGATGATGATTTCTAATCCTGTTTTATTGATTTCACTGGATGCATTAATTTTAATGTAGATTTTGATTTTTGGTTATATTTGATTTCTTTCACTAGATGAATTGATTTCAATGTAGATTATTTTTAATCCTATTTGATTGCTTGCATTGAATGGATTGATTTCAATGTAGATGGTGATTTCTAATCCTATTTGATTGCTTTCACTAAATTCCTTGATTTCAGTGTAGATGGTGATTGCTAATCTTATTTGATTGCTTGCACTAGATGCATTAATTTCAATGTAGATGTTGATTTATAATTATATTTGATTGCTTGCACTAAATGCATTGATTTAAATGTAGATGATTTATAATCCTATTTGATTCCTTGCACTAAATGCATTTATTTCAATGTAGATGGTGATTTCTAATCCTATTTGATTGCATGCACTAGATGCATTGATTTCAGTGTAGATGTTGGCTTTAAATCCTATTTTCCTACTTGCACTAGACTTATTTATTTGAGTGTAGATGTTGATTTCTAATCATATTTCATTACTTGCATTAGATGCATTGATTTTAGTGTAGATGTTGTTTTCTATTATTATTTGATTTCTTGCATTAGTTTCATTGATTTCAGTGTATATGTTGATTTCTAATTTGATGTAATTGGATGTATGATGGTACATTAATTTTAAAGTCATTGGATTAATAGTGTGTGTGCAATGATTTCAGTGTAAGCACAAAAAATTATTGACAATGTACATTGATTTTTGTGTTATAGTAATTCAACCTATTAATATTGGAGAGCAAGAAAGACAAGGTATGATGTTTACTACAACAGCTCGAGCTAAATATTTAAATGGTTTACGATTCCAACTGTCCTTTTCAAATAACCAATATGAAAATATGACAAAACTAACATGGGTGAAAATAAGAATAGTAGAAGAAAATAGTTTGAAATCGATCACAATGAAGACTATTCGTAATTGACTACATTCTTATTATTCACAGTTTCTATCATTCAATATTATTAAATTGTCTCTTGCATTCAAAATTTTATTTCATCATTAAAGTTATTTTAAAATATTTATCATCTCAACAAACTGAGGTAACTAATCAAATTTAAAATTAAAATGACTCAATAAATCTTAGACATATTTAACATATTTAAAATGGTTATGTTAATATTATATGTATTTACATATTATTGATAAAATTAAGCATATGTTCCTCATATTATCGATAGATTTTCCTTGGTCGCACATGACTGAAACCAACCTAGATCCATCTTAACTCCGAATCTATCAAGCGCCGAGAGGGATCAAATATCTCGAGGTGAAAACCTTTCCTCATGTTTTGCACTCAAAAAAGAGGTTTTCACCTCGAGAGATTTGATCCCTCTCGGCGCTTGATAGATCCGGAGTTAAGATGGATCTAGGCTGGTTATTAATTTCATATATTATCTGCATCAATGGCGTGCCTAAAATTATTCAACGGTTAGTATCGTATAGAGTCTGGCCATGGTGACTCATAATGGAGCCTACGCCAAAAATCAAAGCTGGAATTATTTATCCAAAATTGTATTCACGAATCACGAGTACGCCCTCGTTCCCCATTAAAGGATTTCAACTTGAAACCACTCAGATTCGCAACATGTGAAAATGTGGTTCTCCAACTCAGAAACAGAAGCGTGGCTTTTACCTGCCAAGCTCTTCAAACAGTAAATCCCACGACTGATGCTTATTACGATTCCTACTATAAGGATCCCTATTATTCCTTCTAACCACTCAAAATGAACCTAATTAACAAATATTTATTATATGTTATGAAATCAATTTCTATGTTGTATTTAAATAACAATAATAATATAAACATTTTAACATTCAATGTGGGTATATAAATTATATATATGTTTATGGAGCCTAGAATAGATGGTGACATGGTTTTTTGTTAAGGAAATTTGTGGTGAAAAGGTTATAGGTTCGAAATCTTTTCGGAAAAAATCCAACCATGCCAAGGGCTAGTGTGGCTCGAGTGTGCTCCTTGGGCGATTTTGAGAGCAAGCCATAGGTAAGTGTGTCAATAGACACACACACACACATATAGAAAGAGAGAGAAATATATCATTGTTAAAATATTTTAAAGTAATCTCATTATTCTACATTCTCTCTTTTTTTCATGCATATTTTTAATGAGATTTGATCCCTTTAAGCACTTGCTAGATATATGATTAAGATAGATCTATACTAATATTATTCAAAACTTTAAGCAAAAATCAATTGTGCTCAAATACTTTTATCTAAAAATATCAAAAATAAAAAGTTTTACAAGTTTTTCCCTCTTGATTTTTTCATACTAATAAAAACTCATAATAATAAAAAAAAACATAATTACAATTTTTTTGGGCTAAAATATAGTTTTGAAATTTATTTGAACTATCTTAAATATAATTATATTTAAATAATTTATTTGAAAAATTCTAAAATACTAAAATTCAATATCTTTAATTTTATTTAATATATTTTAACAATATTTCAATTTATTAAAAGATTCCAAAATTTATAAAATATATATTTAGTTTTTCAAATTTATTTGTTTTTTTTAAAATTTATTTATTAATTGAGATATAGTATTTTTTTTAAAGAGGAAAAAGTCTTACAAATACAATTACAATTGTAATCCATTAATTTTGTTTGAAAACTTTGATGTTTTTATTTAAAAATCTTAAAAATTACAATTTTATTTGAAAACCTTAATGTTTTTATTTAAAAATCTTAAAAATAGAAAGTTTTTAAGAATAGAGGATTTTCCATTTTCCAAAATAACTATATTAAAAGGTACATACTTCGATGTTTTTGTTTAAAAAACTAAAAAATGGGAAGGAAATCCCTAATGTATTTATTAAAAATTCTTAAAAATAGGAAGTTTTTAAGAGTAAGGGATTTTCCTTTCTCCAAAATAATTATATTAAAAAAAAGACATACTTCGTTACTAGTTGAAATATGGTGTTAACAGTGATTTTATTTCAATTTATTAAAAATTTGGGAACATGCTTTTGTTTTTTTTTATCATGTTAAAAGATATATGAAGCTCGAAAAGACAAAACTCTATGAGATGTGGAGGGAAAAATACAAAATCAAAATCTTGAAGGTGTTCGGTTATGCCTGCTGCTATTATCCGCAGCCGCATTGTCGTTATTGTGGTTGTTGTTGTTTTTCATGGTGTGTTTCCTTTTCCGAATCCATAGTTAGGCTGGAGTTTTAAATCCCTTGACTTGTGAGAACAATTAGCATAGATATTAATCTCACACAATAAAAAGAATTAACTACGGTCTGTAACAAGATAAATTTCTTGAAAAAGAAAAAAAAACAATTTATTGAAAAATAAAATTAACTAGATTTTATAATAAAAATCATGATAATAAAATTAAGTAGATTTACCATAATATTTTGGACTATACTAGTGATCACAGAGGAGTTGCTCCCACTCCATACAAAATCATAACAAAGAAAATTAATCTAAAGACTGTCCTCGCATGGAGGAATTTAACCCACCATATTATATTTGGGATCATAGGTTTTGCCATGACAGAAGAAAATTAATTTTCATCAGAGCCTAGAATTTATGACCGAAAACCCCAAACCCCTGGGCGCCATTCATGGTTTTTCTTCTAAACTGTCCTTCACTGATCTCAAAATCGCCAGAGACGATATCAGGTTGGAAGTCATAGTAATTGTGAAGGATGCTGTTGTTATTTAGATTTCGGTCAAACAGACACTCCCCATTGCTTTTTAAAGCGTGGAATGGGTCAATCTCCTTGTACATGGCACTTAAGAAATTTCGCAAAATGATTTGAAGTTTTTCAAACCAAAACTCGATGAGAATCGAACTTGGGTAAATCAGAACTTTCTCAAATCAAATATATAGAAATTTATTTCGGTAAAACTTGAGAAAACTCGCATATGAGGATAATGATTTGAATATACTCCTTGATAACCCGCGTATTTAGTAACAATTCACATAACACGTGGTGATAATTAGCGTATCTGCTGATAATTCGTGTATCCTTTTATAATTCGCGTAATCATTGATAAGTCGTGTAACCCTTGATGATAATTCATGTATTAGCAGTTATAGCTCGCATAACGACGAGGTTACTCGCATATCCATGTGAGTTGGCTCCCATAAACGGCAGAGATCTCGCATAAATGCCAAGGGCCAAGTAATATGAGAGATGCCAAACACGAATATCCGGTAGAAATTAGCAAGGCTAAGAAGTTGCAAAGTTTTATCATAGTCCTATGGGCTGGCTAATCTCGAATTACTTAGATTTTAGCCAGATTTACATGCTCTCTTTCATCATCAATTATGTATCCCAAATATTAGACATGTTCCATGCAAAAGGAGCACTTCTTCAAGTTGGCACATAGCTTGTGTTGACATAGGGCTTGAAGGATCTGTCGAATATGTTTCGAATATGTTTCAAGTGCTCTGACCAACTCTTTTATGAGATGAGTATGTCATCCAAATATAAAACCATGAACCAATTGGTGAAATACCACAAGATGTCATAGATTAGCCTCATAAAAGTAACAAGGGAATTTTTCAACCCAAAGGGCATGACCAACCACTCAAAAAGGTCCTCCTTGGATTTGAAGGTGGTCTTCCATACATCCTTGGGATCTATTAGAACTTGGTGATATCCAGACTTCAAATCAATCTTGCTAAAGTACTTGTCCCCCTTGAGCTGCTTAATAAGGACATCAATCTGAGGAATCGGGTACTTGTTCCTAACATTTATTTTATTCAGTGCCCGATGATAAATGCAAAGTCTCCAGGTCCCATCCTTCTTATTTAAAATTTCAATTGGGCTCCCACAAGGTGAGGAGCTTGGTCACATGTGCCCTTTTTGTAGAAACTCCTAGATTTTCTACTTGATTTCCTCATTTTCCAGCAGAGGGTAGTGATATATTGGTCCATTCGGTAGAGAAGATCCAAGATTCAGATCGTTCGAGTGCTTGACCGGACAGTGCAAGGGTACTCCTATAGGTGAGGAGAAGATATCCTTGCATTATTCCACGACCTTATCAACTTGATTCTAGTGCATAGAGGGACCCTATCATACCACTCTCATACCACTCTCCATATTTATGAATGAATTAAATGAAATACATATTTAAACAGAACACAAAGATATAATGAAATAACATAACTTCAATTAAAAAGTATTGAAAATCGTTTACATGCAGAATGGAACAAACTTGCGTAGGTGATGAAAGCTTATCTATAAGAAATGATGTGACAACTACATGCCTTCTGAACTATGTTACAATGAGGCTCGAAGGCATTTTTATCATTAGGAAACAAGAGAAAATCCTAAACATCTAAAAAACTAACCCTATGAGGTGAAACACCAAAGTTTATAGGCCCTGTTGGGGTAAGTTAGACCACCAACTTACCAGGATTTTAACTTTTGCATGTGATCTTTCTTTGGCTATCATAATACTTTTTTGGACCTCAAAATGGCTCTGGAAGTTTAGGACCCAAAAAACTACCAAAATTTGTAATTGTGTTACAAATTAGGACACTGAAAGGAAATATTGTTGGGGGTCCAAGTGGAATTAGAAGGTGGCCACCAATATCCACCTGGATCACAAATTTCTGAGTGATTTGCATTAGAATACTGGACTGAACCATAAGTGAGTCTCTTAGTGACACTAGAGACAACTTTGATGTAGAGAATAGACTATTTTAGAAAACATGGCCGCAAGTGTAGTTTTTTAATGAGCTCAGGTCAACTTTAGGTTTTGCCTTGAAAGAATGAAACCCTATATAGAGAATTTTCTCGACAACTCTACCTCATGAGATCAAATATTTTCTTATGCAAAAATTGCCCTAATGATTAGGTTGAATAGTCACTTCAGTAAATAAAATGTATGCAAGTTTGACTGCAAAACTAAACCCAATGAATCCCTTAAATATGCAAGCCATACCCCAAATATTTTCACAAATTTGACCTCTCCCAAAGGATGGTCAAGACTCCATAGGCCCACAAGAAAAATTCAAAAGACTTCTTGAAGAATTGACGTCTTAATTCACATAGCTGAAGGAGATCATATGCGTCTTTTTATAATTATGGCGTGAATATTTCGAGATTCAGTAACATAATGTTGTTGAGAACTTCTGGAAACCTTTGTATTTTTTTCGAACATCCCAACATTTTGGATGCACACTTCAACCATATTCAGGGGAAAGAAGCTTAACTGATGATAGGATGAGTGCCTAACCAAAATATATACAAAGAATGGTGAAAAATTAGTTGTTAGAGAATTTGAGACTAAAGGTAATGTTGAAAAGTTTGACTAAATCAACTACTATAGAAAATTAAATAATATGTTTATTATTGGAGTTATCTAAGGATTGTGTGTTATATTAAAATTATTAATAATTAAAATGTTTAAATGAATAGAGTTAAATTAAAATATTTGATCAAAATTCAAAAAAGAGTAAGGGGATTAAACATTGAAGTTTAAAATCATTCTTCTTTTATTAATAATATTAATATAAATATTGATAAAAAAATATAATGTCAATAGATACTTCTAGGAGGGCAGGCTGAAACAAAAAAAAAGAAAGAGAAAACATTTAAACTTTTTAAAAACTCCATGTTAAATTTTAAATTTTGATTAAAGTAGAATTTCTAATTTTGGACATTGGCAAATTGCAAGACTAATTTCTCTTTAGCCATTTCCCTCAAAGAATTTAACTATAACAAATTAAACTTTTAACCCCTTCCTTCTTCATATGAAGTGAGAAATTTGTCTACTCAATATGATGTTGCCACATCATTAAGCCTTTTAGGTTTTGACCATAAAAAAGGTGTATCATCTTTGACTAAGACTATTTCCCAAATGGTAAAAAATCTCTTGAAATGTTATAAACCATTGGAATTACCATGATGAGGAAAATCCAACCATGATGCTCCTAAGCCTATAAGACCAAAAATCCCTTTTTCATTTTTTTCCTTAAAAGTGGGGTTCCACTAATTATTGCTTAAGTTAACCTCAATTACAACCATGGTTCATCAAAACTAAGCTCCTTGTTTTAATAGTTGTAAAAAACTATGTTTATTTTTTTCAACCAACTATATTATGTAATTAAACCATTTAGACAATGTTGTTATTTTTATATGTTAATATGTAAAGCTCAACAATGATCAACAATTTATCATACTTAAATGTTTTGTTATCATGAAGCAAAATCCTTTGGAAATGCATTCAAGGGTCATACTTAGCTAAAAATCTCTAGAAAAATAGAAATGTAATTTAATTTAATGGTGGTTCTCATGAAAAATGATTATGTGAATACTTTACATTAAGTCATGTAATATCAAATCAAAATGAAACTAGGTCCAAAAAAATTATGTTAATATTTTTAACATTAAGTAAAAATAAAATTCAACTTTTTATATTTTAAATTAATTTTATTAATATATCTAAATTGATTTTATTAATATATATAAATTGGATTTAGATTTTCCATGAATATTTTTACACAATTATTCTCTTCTCATTTAATTACATTGAATTTCTTTCTTATAATCATTATTTTTATGAAATATTTCTTTTCACATTTAATTACGATGAGTGATCTCTTTGGTCTCTTTAAGGAATATGTTAAGCATCAATGAAAGATTTAGAAAAACACTTTTAAAGAGGGGTGTTATAATCAATAATTTCTAAATTGATTTAAATTAATTTTATTAATATATCCAAATAGGATTTAGATTTTCCATGAATATTTTTACACAATCATTCTTTTCCCATTTAATTATATTGAATTTCTCCTTTATAATCATTATTTTTATGAAATATTTTTTTTCACATTTAATTACGATGAGTAATCTATTTGGTATCTTTACGAAATATGTTACGATATACGTTAATCATCAATGGTGTTATAATCAATTATTTCTAAACATTACAATTGTATCAGTTGTATTAATTTCTATGAAATTTACATAGTGCTTAAATAAGGTTTTTACTCAATGAATTTATAACATGATAGTTTTGTTTTATTTTTTATTTTTTTAAACCTGATCAAAATTTCTATTAATATTCCAAAGAAATTATTGTTACAATTGATAATCTTTCAAACATGATGGTAACCATGTAAACATTATCCAAAAATAGTTTCCATCATATAATCAAGTTTACTGACAAAGCTTCCAAAAAAGCAGTTATGATATTTTAAACTATAAAACTGGGAACCAGACATTCAAGAACGTGATAGTGATAGTTTGGGAATAAAAAAGTGTAGCTAGGTCCACCATGAAATTTTAAGAGCTAAGGAAAACATAAAACACAAGATCAAAATGGGAGGTCATTCATCTATAATGATTATTGGTTGTTCATGAGAAGAAATTCCACTGGTTATATTGATCGGGGCCTCATTGATAACGCCTTCTCCATTCTGAGATGTCTCAAAGTATGAATCAGAATCATAAGTTATGTATCGCTCAATTTTTTTTCAGATGCATGACAATTTCATCCATATCATACCAAATATATCTCATGATCCTTTTCATCTCTTCCTGACCCGCGAAAAGCTTATAATTATCCACTTGTTTATCCTGTAACACCATGTGCATTAAGGTATCCATCTATCTATGTTGATAGAGGGAATGCAAAAAGTAAAGTCAATGCTTCCTCCATTTACTTGGGTCTGGGATCTATTTGGTCTTTCCAACAATCACTTATGAGTTAGAGTGATACATCCTATCCCCAAATTCCTTGGCATCCAAAGCCATGATCTCCCTTCAAGCCTCGAATGAAATAGCATCAGATAAATTAGCCACAGTTTCCCAATCAGATAGATGATGTTGCTTGCACGATGAGGCCCCCGATGAGCCTCCCCGACGGCTGATTAAACGTTGTCGCAGCGCCATGAAAACCCGAAACCTGCATAAAAACTTCACCAACAATCTATATAATTGACCCCGAAGAACCCTAGAATGGGCAGTGGGGAATGAACAAGCCACACCTTTCCAACAATTTTGAGAGAAAACAACTACAACTTTTGCATATTCTCTTTTCAAACAAAACAAACATCGCCTAGGTAACAACCATAGGAAATATTAGAAATTGACTGAATAATCCACCACTTGAGCTGCATAGGGGTTAACAGAGTGACTCCCTAGGGTGACTGATGAAATCCCTTAAAATTTCAAACACATATTAACTTAGAACTAAATGGAGAAATAACCATTCTGCCAAGTGCCTTCCACCAAGACTATATAATTAAATTACATACCCGAAGGTTCCTGGGATTGAAAATAAGAAAAGGGGATGAAAATGACCAACTTGAAGGATGACCCCATCGATGAGTTATGCATGAAGCACACAAAGAAAATTTTTGACTCTTACTCAACCCAAGAAACCTACAGAGACCAACTTTGGTGAGAGAACAACAAGTCAGAGCACAACCCAAAACACTACTAAAGACACAACCCACTACCACACACTTGAACAACAATACCTCAAACAAAAAAATTTGGTAGGGATTCAATATAATACGACATAAATATTGACTGTAGTTGGCGACTGACAGTGGAAACGTATCGTAGGAAAATAACACAAAAATTTGTGAGGACTATCTATTACCTAGGGGATGAGGATATCAAACCCAAACTGTGACACACTAGGAGCAGTACCTTCGAATTTAAAACAAGAAAAATGTAATGAAATTATTCATGGAGATCAAATGATGGTGTATACAAAACCAAAGTGAGACTGAGCAAGAATAGGAACCTAAGTATACCTCACAAGACTAATTGTTGAGTTGTACCACCTTGAAACCAGTTCTGCTATGTGCCACCTTTGGACACCATGCATTTAGTTATATAACGATGTTGTCGAGACCAAGCATTCCTTCGAT
This sequence comes from Pinus albicaulis, assembly GCA_034641835.2. Classification (NCBI taxonomy): domain Eukaryota; kingdom Viridiplantae; phylum Streptophyta; class Pinopsida; order Pinales; family Pinaceae; genus Pinus; species Pinus albicaulis. Next base: position 137,101 of record JAXQQM020083042.1, read on the forward strand.
TCCAAAATAGCTTGAAGCCAAACATGCATCCCTTGCCAAACATTTGACATGCCTTTGCAATTCTCATGCCCAATAAAAACAATGATATGGTGATCATAAATTTCCTTGAATCACATATGAGAAGCAAGCCACCCTTCCTCCAATCGCCTATATCATGATAGTTTTATTTGTAATGTATTTAAGTTTTTAGTTTTACTAAATATTAATAAATAATTTCATAGAAAATATTAAATTATATATATATATATATATTATGCGTGGTTCACAGACACTGGAGATTGGTGGTTGCTACATTTACAGAAACTATTCAAGCATATCCACCTGAAGAGATCACTTCCCATTGGTTCATTAGCAAAGCCTAACCCCAAGAGCGTCGAGAAGATTTGACCCTATGACTTCCTATTAGTAAGGTGCTTTAATGAAGGGAACTCGATCGATTGAGCTAATCCTTGGGGCTAATTTTTTGGCACATTTATATAGGTATGAAAACTAAAACTTTAACATATTTAAGATAACAATTTTTATCAATCCATGTCCTATGCAGAGTTTACTTTTTTCAAACAATAATGATGAGGATGATTCATTAACTAGGTAACATGCAATATACACTACCTCTACCCAAAATTCTTATTCAAATATAACACCACTAAGCATGGTTTTTTCCTTTTCCATCAAAAACCTAATCATCCTCTCTACAACTCCATTTTGTTGAGATGTGTATGAAGTAGTTTTTTTATTTTATATTATACACTTATAACAAGATTATTTGAATTCATTCATGTAGAACTCTACATCAGTATCTATCCTCAACACCTTTATTTTCTTATCTGCTTGATTCTCCATAAGAGACTTAAACTCTTTAAATTTATTGAATACATTACATTTATTTTGAAGGAAATAAATCCATGTGTTCCTAAAGAAATCATCAATGAATGAAACATAGTATTCAAATTTACCTAATGATGGAATATCCATAAGTCCAAACACATCACTTTGTACCAAATCTAATATTCTCTTTGCTCTTGTAGCACCAAATGAAAATCTTAACCAGTTATGTTTACCATAAATGTAGTGTTCATAGAAATCTAAATTTAGGGTGTAATCATACATATATTCAACCATACCACTACCATGAAATGCTTGAATGCTCTTTTCTCCAATATGTCTCAGTCGTTGATGCCATGGCATTGTCTTTTCTCCAAATATAGTAAGGGTTCTGTCTCATTTTCACCCTCATGATTATATAACTATTTCTCCCATCAGTGAGAGTAATTCCCAACAACTTGTACACATTTCCAATATGAATTCCCCCATCAAATCCATCACTCAATTTTTTTTTTAGGTTTTCATTTCAAACACAATTTGTATACCTACATCACTCATCTCACCTATAGATCAAGTTTCTAGCTATATATGGAATGTAAAAACTCTAGGAATTGTTCAAATTATTCCATCCTTGAACAAAAACTTGATTTTTCCTCATACTCTAATTATGGCTATCAATTCATCTCCTAGGAACATTCCATCTCCATTATATTGTTCAGTTTACAAAGAAACTCCATATGGAGAGTCGTATGAGAAGAAGTACACAATTTAATCAACCATACATCATGATCGAAATGTCTATTTGAAGAAGTGAAATGTGTCATTGCTCCTTCCTCCAAGGAGATCCTTCCTTCTATGGAAGGAAATTATATGATTCCTTCCCTTTCTCAACATTTTTAAATATAAAATCCTTCTTGTAATGCCCAATTTCCCCACATTTACAAAGTTTCCTTAAATATTTTATTGGAGATTTATATTTACCTATAGATTTAGATTTCCTTCTTGAGGACCTCTCCTTTTCATTCTTGGAAATGACGTCTTACAAATAAGGCATCCATGCTTTGACTATCCATGGTTTTCGACATCATTCCTTCTAATAGAAGGGATGGAACCACATCATCATGATTTATTGTGGTTGCATTACTACCAACAACCCCAACTAGACTATTTCCTGAATGTAGCAAAGAAGAAAATAAATTAACTCACTTATATTCATCAGAAATTTTAACATCAAAAAACAACAATTGACTTACCATAATATTAAAAGCATTAAGATATTATATCATAGAGGCTCTATCATTCTTCCTTAGGAGGTACAATTTGAAGGAAAATTTTGTTTACTAGGGACTTAGACGGATACAAAGTTTGTAACTTATCCCATAATTCATTGGCTATAGTTTCTCCTTAGACATTTACTAACACTGAATCTAAGGGCACAACCATATTGTACACTTTGCCTTCCTTTCCAACTTCTTCCAATCTTTCATCAATATTCATGTAGGTGTACTACCAAGATCCTTAGTGACCCATTGTTCTTTATCTAAAAAAAGGTCCTCCATCTTGAGCTTCCACAATTCAAAGATATAAAAAAATAACAAATTTTGCAAGTTTTTCTCTTATGATTTTTCCACGGGAACTAAAAATTCATAATGAAAAAGATATATTTACTATTTTTTAGGCCAAAAATATAATTTTAAAATTTATTTAAATTATCTTAAATATAATTATATTTAAATAATTTTATTTGAATTTTTTTCTAATACTAAATTTCACTAAATTTAATTTTTTATAATATATTTTAAGGATATTTAAATTTATTAAAAAATCTCAAAATTCATAAAATATATATTTATTTTTTATTTTAAGTTATTTATTAATTCAAATATAGTATACCTTATCGAAAGAAAAGGTCTTACGAATACACTTGACGTTTTTATTTAAAAAGAAAGTTTATTTGAAACCCTTTATGTTTTTATATAAAAATCTTAAAAATAACAAGTTTTAACAATGGATTTTTCCAAAATAATTATATTAAAAATTACATACTGGGTTATTGGTTGAAATATGGTGTAAAAAGTGATTTTATTTCAATTTATCAAAAATGCGGGCGTTTTTTTTTTTTTACAATCATATTAAAAATATATGAAGCTGGAAAAATACCAAATCAAAATCTTGAAGGTGTTCGGTTATACCTGTTGCTATTAGCCGCAGCCATATTGTCATTATTGTGATTGTTTTTTTTTTTCTACGTAAAACTAATTCTATTATGTATAAAGGTTACTGATACAAAACTTCCACAGTGTCATCTGTGAGAGCCTGAACACTGGGCTTGATGACCATGCTTGACCAAGAGAGTCTGGACTGCCCTTGTAGGGAAACCAGTCCTTTTAACAAAAAAAGTTTGGCCGCCCTTGGAAGGGAAACCGGCCTATAGTTCATACATAACAAGATAACATAGAAAAATATATTGAAATTAACAATCAACCTTTCCAGTTGAGCCTTGAGGCAAAAGAACAAAAAATTCCAACTGTAATTGGACAAAAATACTAGAAGAGTTTGAGAGCTGTGAGGATCATGGTTCATGAGTCGGAGACGGAGGTTCTTCCACAATCCTGCACCCATATTCATCGCTGCTGTCATCCATTTCGCCTTTGAGATCACCTTCTTTTTCAGTTACTACATCCACCTTGCGCAATGCCTCCTTGGAAGGATGAGTAGAATCTGCAGGCAAGACCAAGCTTCTGGGGAAGCTAGAGACAGGTGGGGGCAGGGGAGAGGCGACACGGGCTGGAGCAGGGAGGGGAGACTCTTCTCGGAGAGTTACATTGATGAAGGTTGTAACAATGGGTCGGTCTAAGGAGCATTCAAAGCGAAAATCTGCACGCTGGGAAGTTTGACGAATGGGGAGACTTGCAGGCTCATGAGAGACAAGAGGGATTGCATTATTGGGAGGGTCAATTGCAAGGGGAGGGAGATTTCTAGCAAAAAAAACAGAGTCACTATGGCGGCCTCATCCTCTGTAGCTTCGCATGTCCTGAAGCTGGTCATGCACCTCATCAGTAGAGGAAGACCCCGAGGCGGAGTTGGTAGAAGGGCGATAACGAGTAGCCCGGGCCCGACTAGTGCCTCATCGATACCGCATTCTGTGGTGGAGGCACGGCATGGAGGCAGAGGCGGGGTGATGAAATCTACAGCAGAAAGGGTGGATAGAGAACTCAGGAGCCCAGAGAGGGGAGTTGACACCGCCCAAGAATGCCGACCGAGCACAGTGAGGAGAAACAATACCATCGAGATTAGCTGCCCAAGCACAATAAGGAGAATTGGCACAACAGAAGAGATTGTGGGTGAAATGATGCCCAGGAAGCGGCTCAAAACAAGCAAGCAAGGTGCAACGACGGCCAGTATGCATTCGTACACTGGATTCAGCAAAGCCGGGAGGGCAAAAACCGCTAAGAGGAAGCAGGGAGCCGCCACTGCAATCACAACCATCCGAACCATCCAGAATGAGCTCCATAGGCGAGTGAACCTCCATATGAAATTGAATGAGCGTCTGGGTAGGGGAATTAACATATGAGCTGGCAAATTTAAGACTCTATAAATGTATGTACAGAGGGCCATATGGCCACCCCACGCGAGCTCCTTCGGGAGACGCGTAGGGACCCATGTCCCATCAAACCACACATACATCCGCATCCGGAAGTCGTTATTGTGATTGTTGTTTTTTGGCCATGGTGTCTTTATTTTTCCGAATCGAACATTAATCTCATGCATACTAAAAGGAAATTAATATGGGATTAATTAATTTATTAAATTTTAAAAAAGAATTAATTCAGGTTTGTAATAAGAAAAAAATTAAAAGTAATTTATTACCTTTTTAAATAAGTTGTATTTAGTGTAATGTTTTGAATTTTTTTTTTTTAGATTTTTTTGATTTAATTTCTCTAAAATTAAGAGATAATTCATTGAAATCACAAGTTTAATGAATAATATCAAATATCAAATATTTTTATTTATACATATAATATTTATATATAACATTAAAAAAGTAAAATTTGTAATGAAAAATTAATTTTAAATTTTAAATTTATTAAATATTAGTATAAATGTATTTTTAATTATATTTTATTGAAAATATTTTCAGAAGTTTTACACTTCAGAAAATATTTATATTATTTAGAGAATTGATGAATTTGTACTTAGTATATTAAATTAAATGAGAAAGAAATCAAATATATCACTTACTTAATTTTGACCAATAAATTATCACATATGAAAAATATAATATTATATACTAAAATTTGAAAATAAAATACAAACAAACACAATAATATAAAATTAAATTAAATTAAATTAACTTAAATGTAAGTTAAATTCAAATTTATTAGATGAGAAAGTGATCAAATATATCAGTGTATTAGTACGCCATGCCCATTAAAAGATTTCAACTTGAAACCACTTAGATTCCTAACATACGAAAATGTGGTTCTCCAACTCCAATATGTGTAAATTAACTTTACAATTTTTTCATGACCTCTTGTGATGGAGTTATAGACCAAGATCAGCGGCCTCTTGTAATGGATTTACACCAAGATCAATTATGATAACAATATTATTAAAACAGTTCTCCACTTGTTATCCATTTCATTTGCTCACATATGTAGCCTTATGAATATACTTTTTTTTTTTCAATAGTGAGTGATTGTATTTAAATTTAATTGTATTTCTATTTGATTGCAACAATCTAGTTCGAGTGATGGTAGCTTATCTCCGAGAAGAAATGTGATGATTATATGTCTTTTGAACTATGTTACAATGAGCGTTGAAGACTTTTTTACTATTGAGAAACAAGGGAAAGCCCTAAATGATCTGAAAATGAAAGTATTTTTACTATTGTTCAAAGTATTCATTTCCATTAAATTAAGTGTGCAAAGTGTTTGAATAGTATTGCAAGTGAAACAAAGTGTTTTTGATAAATGTTTATGAATTTTGGTGTGAGGGAGTGTTGTTTTAATTTATTGTTTAACAACTTTAATTTGAATAACGCAACAGAATAACTTCACCATAAACACATAGCAACATGATGAGGCAGTTCACCCCTCCTGGGCTACATCTGCCGGGTCCAAGGCTCCCAATGGGCATGTCCTTGATATATTATGATGCTTAAATTGGTAATACAGTGAGAAAAAGGCCTAAATAGACCAAACCAGTTGTGAAAATGAATTCAGAACACAAAAAGAAGCTAAGAATGACTCTAATTTCACCTAAAACAATGAAGTGTAGTCTAATGCAGCTCCATTTACCTCAAGGCCCTGATGGCTTCCCAAGCTTCTCTGAAGTAAAAATGGCTGAAATAAACCTCTGTGGGCTCTGCAACCTGTTCCAATGGCTCCATAATGCTGAGAATACCCAAAATAAAATAAAAAATTCGCTCCAAAAGGTTCAGTAAATCAGGAGTTATGACCAAAACAGTATTTGCCCAATTTGGCCTTAAAAAACTCCACCAAAAATGGAATAACTGGAGTTAGGCCCGCTAACAATGGCAATGGCGCATAAATTGCTGGAATCCGCCCAAATCTGTCGGAACCGTTAGATTTAAAATTAAATGTTAGGTGGGCAGAGTCACATGGACCACCGCCCAACCCGCTGGGATAACCGTTGAGTTAATAGTTTCATAACCGTGGTCATTAAGGTTTTACATAACCTCCGCCGCATAACATGTGATCACAACAACTAACCGCAACCGTCAGGGGTCTATGGGCCATGGTTCTAGGCCCGTGGTCCCGTGTATAGGGGTTGGCCCCCTTTCCTCCACCAACCAAACCTTTAAAAAGCTTTAAATATAACACGAGCGCTATGGTTGTTAAGACTTGCCTTGGAGCCCGATTGGTCGGGTCATTGTGTTGGCGGGCGGGATGCCTGGTTTCGAATCCTGCGAAGACATATACCAAATTTTTATACACACTCCATTGCACCGATCCGGGGCCACGTGGCGGCCTTCAGGCTTGCCACGTGGCAGCATCTAATTGGTCCTAAAATTCAAAGTCAACCTTTCCACTAACCAGAGCTTGACACTTGTCGACTAATGATTGGCTCACAGGGAATATTTCGATTCTGGGAATATTATTTTTTTAATATTTTCCAAATTCAAAAGTCAACCCTGGTCAAACTGATTTTTGAAGGAATTTGAAAATTTCAAACTTGAATAACTTTCACATACAGTGTTGGATTTTAGTGTTGTTCGCGGTGTCGGGATCGTATCGATGAGGCCTATCCAGTCGCTCAGGTTTCAACCAATTTTGAGAAATTCCAATTTTGAGCATTTTTACAACTTAGGACATGATCACCTGATCACACCTCCCAAATGGGAAGCTTTTGGACCTACAAAATCTCTCTGATTATAGAAAATGAGGATGAGGAGACTGATTCTCCACTCTTCTAACCTTGAACCACTGAAATCTTCCTGACTTCATCAAATTGAGCTTCTCATAAAAATATAAATTGTTCCTTGAATTCACTGGCCGACTGTTGCTAAAATTCACTGAGTCATGATGCAAATTTTTGAAATTTGCAGAACAACAAATATATTTTGCAGAATACATATTGTTTCTACAATGGTCAAACTTCAAAGAACACTGAAAATAAGATTCACCTTGCCAACTGTCCACATGGAAAATTTTTGTCGAATGAGCCATGTACTTGTGCCGAATCCCGACCAAGTTTTCTTGCCATACCAATCTGCCATTATAAAACCAGCAATGACCCTTGCTGAACTTTTTGCCCTCTTTTCTTGCATGCCTTTCCATCTCATGGAATCCTGCACCGCTTTGCACCGATACTTCATTCTCTGCACCGATCGACACCAAAGGCACTTTCTGCAACATCATGTCATCTTCAAAAGACGACTTGCTTTCAAGATGAAACATATCATCATTTACATCAATAATAACATGAAAAGGAGAATGTAAAAAATATTTTTGTTTAACCATCAACAAAGTCAGATTTTGACTTGCATTGACAAGCCTTTTCAATTGCCCTGCATGTACTAAAGAAGATTCTAGCTTCTTCTTATGTGCTCTCACAATATACTCTTTACCATCCTTGAATAGATGATACTTGTTCTCATGGTGATGGAAGATCACTTTTCTTTCATATAAATATGGACTACCCAACACAACACCTGTAATGTCAAGCGGTACTACATCCATTTCAACCCAATCAACATAATGAGTTATTATGTCGAAGCGCAAGATACACTTTCTTGAGACTTGTAAGTTTGCATCCTGTCATATCCACCCAAGTGGATAAGGCTTTGGATGTGGAATTGTCTCAAGTTTCAGCTTCTTGACTAAGTCTTCTGAGATAAGATTTTCTTGAGACCCACTATCAAATAGTGTGTCTATCTTTGTGTGTTTGGTTATTATCCTCACATGAAACAACTCTATCCTCCTCTTTTCATTTTAAGCTTCTATGTGACAGTTTAACATGCTATAATTGGGATTTGTTTCATTCAAGACCTCTCTCCCCTTTATGTTCTTTAACACCATGGCGATACTTTTAGTCTCATCACCTGATTCAGACCCTAAGTCATGTTCAACAGTTGCAACAGTTTTTCCCTTTTCTTTGGTTTTTTTTTTGTTTTTATATTTCTCTGGTTTCAGCTCCGGATGAAGCTTCCAACAGTGGTCTAAATTGTGGCTTGTTTTTGAACAGTTCTTGCAAAATAATTTCCCTTTTTCCTTTCTAGATTTTGCAATCCTTTTTCTTCCTTTGCCTTTAAAATCACTACCCTCATTTCCATCAAAAGTGTTTTTCCCTCTAGCCTCTAAATGTGTAGCTTGTACACAAACTTCGTCTAGACTATTAGGATTGAACATAAGGATAGTATGTATACGGTAATTATGTAAACCACCTATATATTTTAGCAAAGTATCTTGACTATGCAAATCAATTCCAAGTAGTAAAGCCCTTCTCCTAAACTCTTGAGTGTAATCTTGAACACTTTGTCCCTTAAGTTGTCTAAAATTTTTCTAATTCATGATAGCCTTTTTTAAATGAGCTAATGGATGAAATTGTTGCTTAATTGCAGAAATAAATTCAGCCCATGATAAAGTAATCTTACCGTGTTTTTTAATTTCATCCTTGGTCTTGGATTCCCACCATACCAATGCTGCTCCATCCATTCTCAGCGAGGCTAACTGTATCTTGGTGTCGTCATCATGAAGGTTTTGTATCCTTAAATAAACTTCCAACTGTTTGATCCAATTTTCAAGTTTCTCTGCATTGACTTCATCGTTAAACATAGGCAATTCAAATTTGACATAAAGCTTTAAAAATGGACTTTTACCAGTGTTTTTAGACTTGTGATATTGATTCACTGAAGTCGAGGAAAACGATGTAAAGGAAGAGGATGAAGATGGGGATGGTGGATCACCATTTCCTCCATGTCCTTTCTTTGACTTGTCATCACTCTTCTTTCCTCCTAAAGAACCCTCTCCTTCTTTCAGGTTTTTAGACCCTTCTCCAACAAGCCTATCGTTCCTTTCTTGAGAGAGAATCCTCACCATCTCAGTCATATCCAAGAAAGCTTTCCGGAATACCCGTTCTTCTTCCTTCATATCCATCTCTTCAGGAGCTTCTCCTTCTCTTGAAGACATGCTTGAAGTTGCTTCCATGGCTCTTGGAGGTGGTTCTCTAACCCTTCTTGGTTGTGGATTATTTTTTTCACTAACCAAGTTTCCTTCACCTCTCTTGAGTTTAAGCCTAGTAAGCATCAAAACTTGCAAACAAATAACCTAATATTTGCACAAAATAAATGCTGAGTAATAAATTTAGTTTCTAAGGCTCTAATCCTAAGCTCTGATACCAACCGATCTGAAAATGAAAGTATTTCTACTACTTTTCAAAGTATTCATTTCCATTAAATTAAATGTGCAAAGTGTTTGAATAGTCTTGCAAGTGAAACAAAGTTTTTTTGATAACTATTTATGAATTTTGGTGTGAGGGAGTGTTGTTTTAATTTATTGTTTAACAAACTTAATCTGAATAACATATCAGAATAACTTCACCATAAACACACAGCAACATGATGAGGTAGTTCACCCCTCCTGGGCTACATCTGTCGGGTCCAAGGCTCCCAATGGGCATGTCCTTGATATATTATGATTCTCAAATTGGTAATATAGTGAGAAAAAGGCCTAAACAGACCGTACCAGCTGTGAAAATGAATTCAAAACAGAAAAAGAAGCTAAGAATGACTCTGATTTCACCTAAAACAGTGAAGTGTAGTCCAATGCAGCTTTGTTTCCCTCATGGCCTTGATGGCTTCCCAAGCTTCTCTGAAGTAAAAATGGCTGAAAGACACCTCTGTGGGCTTTGCAACCTGTTCCAATGGCTCCAGAATGCTAAGAATACCCAAAAAAAAAAAACAAAAAAAATCACTCCAAAAGGTTCAGTAAATTAGAAGTTATGACCAAAACAGTATTTGCCCAATCTGTCCTAAAAAAACTCCACCAAAATGGAATAACTGGAGTTAGGCCCGCTAACAATGGAAATGGCGCCTAAATTGGCAGACTCTGGCCAAATCTGTCGGAACCATTAGATTTAAAATTAAATGTTAGGTGGGCGGGGTCACATGGACCACCGCCCAACCCGTCGGGCTAACCGTTGAGTTAACGGTTTCATAACCGTGGTCATTAAGGTTTTACATAACCTCCACCACATAACATGTGATCAAAACAACTAACCGCAACCATCGAGGGTCTATCTCCACCACATAACATGTGATCAAAACAACTAACCGCAACCATCGAGGGTCTATGGGCCATGGTTATGGGCCTGTGGTCCCGTGTATAGGGGGCTGGCCCTTAGGGGCTACCCCCCTTTCCTCTGCCAACCAAACCTTTAAAAAAATTTAAATATAACACGAGCACTATGGTTGTTAAGACTTGTCGTTGAGCCCGATTGGTCGGGTCATTGTGTTGGCGGGCAAGAGGCCTGGTTTTGAATCCTGCCGAGACATATACCAAATTTTTATACGCCCTCCATTGCACCGATCTAGGGCCACGTGGCAACCTCCGGGCCTGCCACATGGCAGCATCTGATTGGTCCTCAAATTCAAAGTCAACCTTTCCACTAACCAGAGCTTGACACTTGTCGAATAATGATTGGCTCAGAGGGAATATTTTATGGAATATTCCCAAAATATTTCGATTATGGGAATATTTTTTTTTTAATATTTTCCAAATTCAAAAGTCAACCTTGGTCAAACTGATTTTTGAAGGAATTTCAAACCTGAATAACTTTCACATACAATGTCGAATTTGAGTGTCGTTCACGGCACCAGGATCATATCGAAGAGACCTATCCGGTAGCTCAGGTTCCAATCAATTTTGAGAAATTCCAATTTTGAGCATTTTTAGAACTTAGGACATGATCACCTGATCACTAAATGTCCATAAATCTAAACCTAGGAGTGAAGCGAAAAAATTTTGTGCGCCCGTTGGGGTAAGTTGGATCGCCAACTTACCAGGATCATAACTTTGGCATACAATATTCGTTTTGCATTCATAATACCTTGTTTCAAAGATCTCCAATAGGAGGGAAAAAAAATGTGAGACAAATTATGGAAATTTTTCGATCTCCCTTTTTTTCCTAGTAAATGTCTTTTTAGACCTCAAAACAACTCCATAAGTTGAAGACCCAAAAAACTACCAAAATTAGTAATTGTGTTATAAATTAGGAAACTGAAAGAAAATAGTGTTGGGGTCTAAGTGGAATAGGAGGGTGGCCACCAATATCTACCTGGATCAGCCCTACCACCTTAGGAAGCAATGGTCCCCATTGCATTGACTATCTCCATGAGATGGAGAAAATTATGTTGAACTTCGTCCTTGGTGATCCACTTTCCTTGGTGCAGGAGTTGGTCAGCTTCGACAACCTGATACAATTGGATCTTCTATTGGCAAGTGTTCTTAATATATGTTTCCATTATCCGATTATTAGTAGTCTATCTAATGTAATTTGGGTTGAGCTTTGTTGGTGTGAGTTTCTCGGCAATGTCTGATGTGTCCAAAAATGGTGAAAAGTATGGTTGAACGCAGTCCACATTTAACACTAGGTACAGGCTAAGGAATGGAGGAATTTTGAGCTCGAAATAATTGTCTCCCACAACCTTGATGATGGTGTAAGGCCTGTATCAGAGTGGTCAAATCTTATGATGGTCACCGACAAGTAGTTCTTTCTGCAAATGCAACCACACTTTGTCTCCCACTTGAAACTTATGTGGCACCCGATGTTTATCATGTAATTATTTTTACTTGGAATTAGGTTTATTGAGGATATCATGGACCTACTAGTAGATGTGCTGGATGTGTTCAATAAATATGGTGTATTTATCAACTTCGGAATGAACATGTGCAAATTATGCTTGTGTAGTTGTAAGAGTAATTGTGACATCAACGAGACACAATGGCTGAAATCACATGCCCACTTGAAATGGGTTATGTCCAGTCAAGATATGGAGAGCTTTTTTATAGTTGTATTGCAAATAGGGAATACTCTCATCCCATGTGCATGGATGCTTGTAGTTTTACATGCATATTATGTGAAATATCATCTTGTAGAAAACCTTTGTCTGACCATCATTTTTTGGATGGAATGCAGTCGAATTGGTGAGCTTAGTGTCCAATAATGACCAAAGTCTCGACTTGAATGTGCTCAGGAACCTTCTATCCTAATTTGATATATTGGTTTGTGGAATCCCAAAATGGACCCACACTCATTCAAAGAAGAGTTTGGCATTTCCTTCTGTTGTGATTCCTTCTTACAGGCCATCAATATATTCATCTTAGAAAAAATATCGACGACTATAAATGCACATTCATTACCATGCTTGGTAGAAGGGAGGCCAAACATATATTCCATGGAGATCGATTCCCAAGGTCAATTACATGTAGGCATGGGAGTGTACAGACCTTGCTTCTTAATGGTTGGCTTGGTGATGGCACAAGCAGTGAAATTTATGATATATTTTCCAACATCTTGTCTAAGTTTTGGTCAATAAAAATATTTTTATAGTACTTCCATTGTCTTCTCGACACCAAAGTGTCTTGCGACCCTGTTGTAATGTGCATCCCAAATCAACATGGCACGTTCTCTTGAAGGAACACAAACATATTTCATATAGAAAGATAGTTCATCCTAAAGATGGAAGTTTGGAATTGAATTTCCATGCTTCAACGTCTTATAGATGGTAGCTAACTTTGATTCATTTTCATATAGCAGTGGCCATCCAGCGGTCTCGTGCTAGCAAGAGTTGAGAACTATATTCAATGCCACAATCAAGGGTCGACTGAGGCAGTCTGCGATATGATTGGTGCTTCCCTTCTTATAATTTATGCTTAGATGGAATTTTTGTAGGTATGTGGACCATTTTTTATGGTAATCATTCTATAACTTCCCCCGTGTTTGCATAAATTTAAGGGGTCAGTGATATGTGTGGATGATTGTCTCCTTCCCCTAAATATTATGCTTCCATTGTCGGTTGGCCTGCACAATAAATTACATCTCTTTATCATATGTGGGGTACCTACGAACAATATCAGAGAGTATCTCACTGTGATAGACCACATATTTCCCTTGTTGAGTGAGTATTGCACCAATAGAATAATCAGAGGCATATGTCTCAATCTCAAATGGTTATTATAGGTCTAGCAAGGCGAGGAATAGTGCAAAGAAAAGGTATTGTCTCAATTCAATGAATGCCTTCTATTGTGCCTTGGACTAAAAAAACTTTTATTTTGCTCCGCCCTTGGTAACTTGACTCAAGGGCCAAGTAATATGAGAGAATCCCAACACGAATCTCCAGTAGAAATTGACAAGCCCCAAGAAGTTGCAAAGCTCTATCATAGTCATTAGGGTTGGCTAATCCTGAATTACTTGGATATTAGCGAGATCTACATGCTCGCCTTGATCATCAATTATGTATCCCAAATATTAGACATGGTCCATGCCAAAGGAGCACTTCTCTAGGTTGGCACATAGCTTGTGTTGCCATAGGGTTTGAAGGATCTATCAAATATGTTTCAATTTCTCTGCCAAACCCTTGTTGAGATGAGTATGTCATACAAAAATAAAACCATAAACAAGTTGGTGAAAGACCACAAGATGTCATAGATTAGCCTCATAAAAGTAGCAAGGGATTTTTTCAACCCAAGGGCATTACCAACCACTCAAAAAGGTCCTCCTTGGATTTGAAGGTGGTCTTCCATACATCCTTGGGATCTATTGGAACTTGGTGATATACAGACTTCAAATCAATCTTGCTAAAGTACTTGCCCGCCTTGAGTTGCTTAAGAAGGTCATCAATCCATGGAATTAGGGACCTGTTCCTAACAATGATTTTATTCAGTGCCCGATAATAAATGCAAAGTCTCCAGGTCCCATCCTTCTTCTTTACAAGTACAATTGGGCTCCCACAAGGTGAGGAGCTTGGTCAAATGTGCCCTTTTTGTAGAAACTCCTAGATTTTCTGCTTGATTTCCTCATTTTCTAGTAGAGATCAGTGATATATTGGCCCATTAGGTAGAGGAGCTCCAAGAGTCAGATTAATCGTGTTCTTGACCTGACAGTGCAAGGGTACTCCTATGGGTGAGGAGAAGATATCCTTGCATTATTCCATGACCTTATCAACTTGATTCTACTGCGTCGAGGGACCCTCTCATACCACTCTCCATATTTATGAATGAATGAAATTAAATACATATTTAAAAATAACATAAAGATACAATGAAATAGCATAACTTCTATTAACAATCATTGAAAATTGTTTACATGCAGAATGGAACAAACTAGCTCGGGCGACGATAGCTTATCTATGAGAAAATATGTGACAACTACATGGCTTCTGAACTATGTTACAATGAGGCTCGAATGCCTTTTTATTATTAGGAAACAAAAGAAAACTCTAAACATCTAAAAAACTAACCTTAGGAGATCAAACACCAAGTTTTTATAGACCTCGTTGGGGTAAGTTGTACCACCAACTTACCGGGATTGTAAATTTTTCATACAATGTTTTTTTGGCTATCAGAATACTTTTTTGGACCTAAAAATGGATCCAGAAGTTTAGGACCCAAAAAACTACCAAAAATAATAATTGTTCTAGAAATTAGGAGACTAAAAGGAAATAGTGTTGTGGGTCCAAGTGGAATTGGCAGGTGGCCACCAATATCCACCTTGAACACAAATTTTTGAGTGATTTCCAAGAGAAGATTGGGCCAAACCATAAGTGAGTCTCTTAGTGACATTAGAGATAGCTCTAATGTAGAGAATATACTATTTTAGAAAACATGGTCGCAGGTGTAAAATTTTTAACGAGCTCAGGTAAAGTTTAGGTTTTTCCTTGACAGAATGAAACCCTATATAGTGAATTTTATCCACATCTCTCCCTCATGAGATCAAATATTTTGTTATGAAAAAATTGCCCTAATCAGTAGGACAAATAGTCACTTCAGTTCATAAAATTTCTGCAAGTTTTCCTGCAAAACTAAACCCAATGAATCTCTTAAATATGCAAGTCATACCCCAATTTTTCCACAAATTCGACCTCTCCCAAAGGATGTTCAGGACTCCATAGGCCCACAAGAAAATTTCAAAAGACTTCTTGAAGAATTGACGTCTTAATTCACATAGTTGAAGGATATCGTATGCCTTTTTTTATAATTATGATGTGAATATTTCCACAGTCAGTAACATAATGTTGTTGAGAACTTCTGGAAACCTTTGTATTTTTCTCTAAAAGCCCAACGTTTCGGGTGGACACTTCAACCATATTCAGGGTAAAGACACTTAACTGATGATAGGACGAGTGCCTGACCAAAATATATATAAATAATGGTGAAAATGTATTTGTTAGAGAATTTGATACTAAAGGGAATGTTGATAAGTTTGACTAAATCAATTAATATAGAAAATTAAATAATATTTTTATTATTAGAGTTATCTAAAGATCGTGAGTTATATTAAAATTATTAATAATTAAAAAGATTAAATGAATAGAGTTAAATTAAAATATTTGATCAAAATTCAAAAAAGAGTAAGGAGAATTAAATATTAAAGTTAAAATAATTCTTATTTTATTAATAATATTAGAATAAATATTGAATTAAAAAATTATAATGTTAATAGATACTTCTAGGAGGGCAGGCCTAAATAAAAAAGAGAGGCAAAATATTTTAAATTAAAAAAAAACTCCATTTTGAATTTTGATTGTAGTAGAATTTCTAATTTTGGACCATGGCAGATTTGCTAGACTAATTTCTCTTAGGCATTTCCCTCTAAGAATTTAACCATAACAAATTAAACTTTTAACCTTTTCCTTTTCATATGGTGAGAAATTTGTCTAGCCAATATGATGTTTCCACATTATTAGTTTTTTAGGGTTTTTGACCATAAAAAGGGTGTATCATATTTGAATAGGCATATTTCCCAGATGGTAAAGTATCTCTTGACATGTTATATAATATTGGAATCAATATAATGAGGAGAAGCCAACCATGATGCTCCTGAGCCCAT
Source organism: Pinus albicaulis (assembly GCA_034641835.2). Taxonomy (NCBI): domain Eukaryota; kingdom Viridiplantae; phylum Streptophyta; class Pinopsida; order Pinales; family Pinaceae; genus Pinus; species Pinus albicaulis. The sequence continues at coordinate 153,499 of JAXQQM020083042.1, forward strand.
GAGACCAAAAATATTTTTTTTTTCATTTTTTTTCTTGTTAGATCTAATGTTAGATGATTGAATATTTTTTAACCTTTAGATTTCACCACTTACTCTACCTACTCTAATAGTCAACTAACTCCTTAATTTATTCAATAGGATCCAAATTTGTTAGGCTAAGACTACCACTTTCGAGGTTTCTACCTAATTCCTTATCCCTTTCAGCCATTTTCGATTTCATTCTTTTCAAGACAATGAAGGCAGAGGTGTGAGCGTCATGGCTCTTGATGCGAAAATACATGGCTTTCGGTGTCCAGGCTATGTGAGGTAAAATTTCAGTAATTTTTGTATCAATTTCTGAACCCACCAAGTATCCACCTTCCTCATCAATCCTAATCCTTTTGTTACTATTATTATTGTTGTTATTATCATAGAATTCAAAACTTAGGTCCCAAAGCAGTTTGATGGGTTTTTCAACAGGGACAACAAGTTCAATGGTATTGGTAGTACTGATCTTTCCTTCTAGATATTTTTTCAATGGCTTCCTGTTCGTGAAATTCAGCATGCTTAAGATGGGCATTTCTAAGAAAGAAAACGAGGCATTCCAGAGTATAGAGAGAATATCATTGATCGGTTAAATATGAATATGTAATATATTATCTGTTTAATATATTGTCTGTTTTCTTGCATGTTGCAGCAATATGTATCTGTTTCACTTCATTTCATTCAAGTACCTGTAGTACTCAAAGATATTATTCAAGTATTGAATTTTTTTTTCTCCTTTTCATATAAAAATAGACTGTATTGTCTCAGTATTTTGGAATGACATACTTGTACATATTTAAGTTCAAAATTGTGGTGAGATGAAAGAACTGTATATTAAGCCCTTGATACTATTTATTATATGAATTGATAAAACTATAAATATGAGATATAGATATTAATTCTGTAAGATAAATCTAATGTGATTATAATAGAAATATTGAAAGATGTTAAAATCATTTTTTAATAAAAACATTAATTCCATTAATTTAAACGAAATTATCATTCAGTTTGTAACCAATTACTATGAGCCCAAAACGAAATCATTTATCTAAGCGATACAATCAAATATCAGTATCGCATTTAACGAAGGGTGAACATGGAGGAAAGGAGTTTCCAATATCAGTATTGCATTTACCGAAGGGTGAACATGGAGGAAAGAAGTTTCCAGTGGGTTAATTAGCATCCTCGTTTTAATTGTTGGAATTTATGATAATTCCAGAACAAATGCAGAGAGAATAATACTCTCCTTCAAACAGAGAGAATAAAAAAAATTGCTTACTGCTGGACAAAGATGCATAAAACAATACTTCTATTACATAAAAAAAAACTATTACAAACATGTCACAGAACTATTGTTCTAGCTTTTCAAAATGCTAACTGCTTCACACACAGTGCTATTCCAAAACTCTGCTCTTTGTCTCTTTCTTTCATTGCTACACACACGGTTTTCAGCTCTCTGTCTTTTCTACCTTCGAGCTTTTTCACACAATGCACAACAATACTCTGCTGTCTAACACACTTAATACACAGTCAACTATGTTGTACTTCTCTATGTATTTTTAATACACAACCACACTCCTTCCTTTTAATGCACACGACATTTTACATTATATATAAATATATGTTATAAATATTCCATATTTATAATATATATACCAAACTTTAAAACAAAACATAAAACTTATGTTGCGGTTGTTCCAAAAAAAAAACATAAACCAAAAGTTAAAAACAAATTAACTGTGGTAAATAAATATTTACCCAAAGTTAAAAGTTAAATTAAATCAAAACAAAAAAAACTTTCATGTTCCTTTATGCTTTCCGTGGGGTGCTTGGAGAGCATTCACCCCATCTCTTTTATCCCCCCCCCTGGAATTCCTTTGGTGGGTCCACCGAGGAGAGTGATGTCACTTCCTCCGGTGGGTGCCATTCCATTTACTCCTTCGTGCTTTGTTGCTCCCCCGGAACATTGCTGGCTATGTGTTCAATACAGATGTGGTTGGTTCCGAATTTATTGTTGGTGGGTGAATCGTTAAGGCGGGAGTTGACTGGTTGCGTGAAGTTCTGAATTGGGGATTGCTACCCCTACTGTTGTCCTTTACCTTTCCCATCTAAGTTTATGTTTGCTGTCCTACTATTGTGTGCAGCAGTTGGAATTATATTCCAACACTCCCCCTTAATTTCAACTGCTGGGTTTTCTTCTATGCCCAAACATTTTCTCAAATGATTAAAACTTTTCTACCCCAACGGTTTTGTTAGTATATCAGCAAATTGCTCCTCTGTTCTGCAATGTTTTAAAATTATTTCTCCATTGCTCACTAATTCTCTGATGTAATGATACATAGCATCAATGTGTTTCGTTCTCTTATGAAACACTAAATTCTTTGACAATGCAATAGCTGAGCTATTACCTATTCTTAGCATAAACTTCTCAACATTCTTCTCATCCAAACTACTTGACACGTTGTTGCTGTAGCTACCACATACTTTGCCTCTGCTGTAGATAATGCTACAATGGGTTATTTCTTAGAAGCCCATGAAATGACTCCTGAACCCATATGAAAAACATAACCAGAAGTACTTTTCCGGTCATCAATACTTCCAGCCCAATCACTGTCAGTATAACCAATTAATTTTGAATTTTTTGAAGTTGTGTAATTAATTCCATATCTCTTCGTTCCTTTTACATACTTCAGAATACTTTTTGCTTCTTGCCAATGTGAATCCTTTGGCCTTTCCATAAATCTGGAAATCAAACTAACAGCATGCATTATATCAGGCCTAGTTGCAGTCAAATACATAAGGCTTCCAACTATGCTCTTGTGCAAAATTGGATCAAATCCTTGCTGCTGTCATCTTTGCTGAGTTTTAATCCCATTACTGTGGGAGTAATTGCTGCCTTGCACTCCTACATATCAAATCTTGCCAAAACTTCATTAACATACTTTTATTGTGAGATAAAAATCCCATTTTCATTTTTCTCTACTTCTATTCCTAAGAAGTATCTCAACAATCCCATGTTAGTCATTTCAAATTCATCTTTCATGACTGTTTTAAAATTTTCAATAAGGTAATCATCATTACCTGTGAAGATCACATCATCAACATATAAAACCACAATCAGCATCTTACCATCTTTTTCTTTGATGTATAATATGGGTTCTCCTTCACATTTCTCAAACCCATTCTCCAGTATATAGGAATCTAACCTACTATACCATGCTCTTGGTGCTTGCTTCAACCTGTAAAGAGCTTTCTTCAATCTGCAAACTTTGTGCTATTGGCCCTTTTTCTCATAGCCTAGAGGTTGTTCAACATAAACCTCTTCCATTAATACTCCATTTAAAAATTATGATTTTACATCCAATTGATATACTTTCCATTTGTTTTGTGCTGCTATGGACAACACTGCTCTCACTGTTTCCATCCTTGCAACCGGTGCAAAGGTTTCTTCATAGTCTCTTCCATGTTGCTGCTTATATCCTTTGACAACAAGTCTGGCCTTGTGTCTTTCAATTTTACCTTCAACATTTCTTTTGGTCTTGTAGACCCATTTAACTCCAATGACTTCTTTCCCTTCTAGGAGTTCAATCAAATCCTATGTTTTGTTCTTCCCTATTGCACTAATTTCTTCATCCATGGCTTCTATCCATTTCCTATCATTTATTGCTTCCTCAAAATGAATAGGATAACCAACATGACAATACAAAGAAGATAAAGAATTAATACCTTCATTTGCTCATAAATTTCATTTAAATTTCTGAATCTTGTTCCTCTTTCATTTGATGTACTTGTGCTTAAAGTAGCACTCAAATCTGCTCCATTTGGTGTGCTTGGAGAAGCACTTTCCTTTCTTCTCAAGTGTGTTCTTACTCCTGCTTGAGGTGTCCCTTGTTGTCCTTGTGTTGGTGGAGGTGGTGCTTCCGATGAGGTATTATTTTTAGCCACATTTTCCTCATCTTCATCATAAGACAAATAGCTTTTGACATTGACTATTTTCTCTATGCTTCCATCCCATGCTTCTTCCTCTATGAACTGAACATCTTTGCTTATAAAAAATTTCTTTGTGGATGGGTTATATAATCTATATCCCTTGGAATCTTCACAATATCCAAGGAAGATGCACTTCTCCCCCTTACTATCCAACTTCTTTCTCAGTTGATCTGGAATGTGTACATAAGCCACACACCCAAAAACTCTCATGTGGGTGACTCCTTTTTTTCTACCACTCCACGCTTCTTCTGGAACTCTGTTCATTACAGCTTTTTTTGGGCATCTATTTAAAATATACACAGCACAATTTGCAGCTTCTGCCCAATACTCATTTGGAAAGTGTTTTTCCTTCAACATACTTCTCACCATTTCCATTATGGTTTGATTCTTCCTTTTAGCAACACCATTTTTCTGCGGTGTGTACCGAGTTGTAAACTATTAGTGTATGCCGTTTTCTCTGCAAAAATGAAAAAATTATTTTGAGATGTACTAACCTCCTCTATCAGTTCTAAGAACTTTGATATGCTGCCCACTCTGTTTCTCTACTAGAGCTTTAGAATGGAAATTTTTTTCAAAGACTTCACTCTTATATTTAAGAAAATAAACCCATACTTTCCTTGTGAAATCATCAATGAAGGTCAACATGTAATTTCTACCTGAAACTGATGTTGTTTTCATCGGCCCACATAAATCTGAATGGATAATTTCTAAGGGTGCTTTTTCCCTTATGCTCTTTCCTGATGGAAAGTTTTCTCTATGTTGTTTTCCCAAGATTCAGCCTTCACATAGGCTGTCCAATTTCTGTATCAATGGTAGTCCTCTTACCATTCCTTTTATGTGCATCAAATTCAGACCTCCGAAATTGAGATGTCCAAATATCAAGTGCCATAACCAATTCTCATCTTTCACTTCCTTTTGAAAGACCTCTTGAGTTACAGCTACTACATTCTTCCCTTTTCCCTTAAAGTCTATATTGAGCTTGAGTGGAAACATTCTATTGCTGGTCATTTGTATTTCAGCAATAATATTCTTGCTTGGAGGTATATCCATTATTGTGCACACATCATTTTTAAAAACTACATTGTAACCTTTGTTTATGAGCTGTCCAACGCTCAAAATATTACACTTCAAGCCAAGAACATAGTACACGTCTCACACAAATTTCTGCTTACCATTTCTTGCACATATACTAACTCTGCCTTTTCCCTTCATAGATATCTTAGTATCAGTTCCTATTGTTACTTCAGATTTAACTTCTTCATCAAGATTGACAAACCTTTCTATGTTTCCAGTCATGTGATTACTGCAGCCTGAATCTAAGAACCATACATCATCATGTCTATCTTGTGCCACATTACATGTTAACAGCACATTCTTTGGGTTCTTTTCTTCTCTTGATACATTAACATTCTACCTATTATTCATGTCATTTTTTTTTCCTACACTCATTGGCATAATGTCCATATTTTTTGCAATAATGACATTGGACATTGGATTTTTCATACCTTTTTCCATGAGCATGTTGGTGTCCACCTTGCTGGCTATTTATTTGGCCGTGGCTTTGATTCTGATTGTTGCTCCTTCAATGTGAATGTGAAGAGATGTTTCTTCCTTCTCTATTTTGGCTTCTGCCTCTTCCTCTTCCTCTGCCTTGACCTCTTCCTCTTCCAAAAGGCATCTGGGTCTTGAAGGCATGCTCTAGAGATTGGTTTACCAATCTTCCCAATCTCTGTTCATGAGTCATCAGCGATGCATGAAGTTCATCTACCGTGAACTTTGAGAGATCCTTTGTCTCTTCAACAGTGGTAACAATAACATCAAACCTTGAGGGTAGGCTCCTCAATAGTTTCTCCACAATCCTTCTTTCCTCAAGCGTCTCTCCATGAGACCTTATCTAATTTACCATCCCAATCACATGTGTGAAGAATGAGTCTATGTTATCAGACTCCTTCATACAGAGAGTTTCAAAATCTCTCCTCGGCAATTATATTTTTACCGTCTTCACTTTCTCCATACCTTGATAAGCTATCTTCAGAGTATCCCATGCATCCTTGGATCTCTTAGCTGCTGCTATCCTTGGAAACACACTCTCATGTACTTTTTGATAGAGATAGAAGAGGGCTTTAGAGCCCTTATTTCTATTTTTCTTTAGCAGATCATTCTCTGCCTGTGTTAAGACATTATACTCTTGTTCATCAACTGGTTCTTCAAAACCATTTTCAAAAAATTCCCATAAGTCTTAGGAGGCAAACAGGGCTCTCATGGTAATGGCCCAATAATCATAGTTCTTCCCATTAAATTTGGGAAGCTGAGTATTTCCAATACTCATACCAGTGCTTGGTCCAGCCATTGCTTATAGAATAATCTCTGAAATATACTTGACTGTGTTTTTCAAACAAACTATCTTTCCTTCTTTAGAAGAAAAAACTATGTTTCTAAGGACTGCTCTTTTAAACAAAACAACTCTTTTTTTTTTTAGAAATCCCTGGACTATACTTCTGCTGGGCTTGCTGGAGTTCTGCTGGTGAACTGGTTCAACAAATCCTTCTTCCTTCGGCTTCTTTGACACCTTCAAAGAGCCTGGATTAGCTCTAATACCATGTTGGAATTTATGATAATTCTAGAACAAATGTAGAGAGAATAATACTCTCCTTTAAACACAGAGAATAAAAAAAATGCTTACTGCTGGACAGAGATGCATAAAACAATACTTCTATTTCATAAAAAAAACTATTACAAACATGTCACAGAATCAAAATGCTAACTGCTTCACACATAGTGTTGTTCCAAAACTCTGCTCTCTGTTTCTTTCTTTCACTGCTACACATATAGTTTTCAGCTCTCTGTCTTTTCTGCCTTCGAGCTTTTTCACACAATGCACAACAATACTATGCTGTCTAACAAACTTAATAGACAGTCAACTCTGTTGTACTGCTCTCTGTATTTTTAATACACAACCACACTCCTTCCTTTTAATGCACACGGCATTTTACATTATATATAAATATATATTATAATATTCCATATTTATATTATATATAAATATATATTATAAATATTCCATATTTATAATATATATACCAAACCTTAAAACAAAACATAAAACTTATGTTGCGGTTGTTCCAAAAAAAAGCATAAACCAAAAGTTAAAAACAAATTAACTGCAGTAAATAAAAATTTACCCAAAGTTAAAAGTTAAATTAAATCAAAACAAAAAAAACTTTCACGTTCCTTTATGCTTTCCGTGGGGTGCTTGGAGAGCATTCACCCCAGCTATTTTATCCCCCGGAATTCCTTTGGTGGGTCCACCTAGGAGAGTGATGTCACTTCCTCTGGTGGGTACCATTCCCTTTTCTCCTTCGTGGTTTGCTGCTCCCCTGGAACATTGTTGGCTACGTGTTCAATACAGAAGTGGTTGGTTCTAAATTTATTACTGGTGGGTGAATCGTTAAGGCGGGAGGTGACTGGTTGCGTGAAGTTCTAAATTGGGGATTGCTACCCTGTTGTTGTCCTTTACCTTTCCCATCTGAGTTTATGTTCGCTGTCCTCCAGCAGTTGAAATTAAATTCCAACATTAACTATAATTAACTTGATCAACCAGTTAAAAATAGTGATTTGAAATTACTTTAAAAATTATACATTTACGCTAAGGAAAAAAGTATGGAAAATAATAATTATTTATATATTGAAATAATTATAAAAAATCAGTTTTTTCCATGGTGTATATTCACCTAATAGAAATAATAGGAAATGTATGATAAAGTATTGTTTTTATTTTCAATTTTAGCAATGATTGAAAGTTTATCTATTTGAAATTTTGTTTATTATAAAAGTTTATTTATTATTAATATAAAAAGGATATTTTCATTTATATATATGTGAAAACAAATTATTAAATTAAAAAATTAGATAAATATTACTAAAACGTATATATTTAAAATAAAAAACCAATAAATAACATTTTGAAAACCAAAAAAACAAGTATAATCAACGTGTACTATTAAAATTATCTTTAAAACATAAAAGTCTACTACAAATTATTTAAAAAATATAGAATATAGACTTTAAAAAATATAAAATATAGATTTCAAAACTAAATAAATTATAAGTTATAAAGAATTGGTAAGCATAGCTTTTAAATCACCTAAAATAAATAAAAAAATCAAGTAGTTGGAATGTTTGAATCATTTTTTTTAATGGTGGAAATGGATTTGGCACCATCAAGAAATTTTGGGCACCCAAAACCCTGAAGTTTCACATAATCAGGTAGTTGGAATGTTTGAATATATTTTTTTATAGTGGAAATGGTTTCTAGTTAGAATCAAGTAGTTGGAATGTTTGAATTTTTTTTAATGGTGGAAATGGATTCAGCCATCAAGAACTCCTAGGGAACCAAAAATCCTGAGTTTTAACCTATATTTTCAAAAATGTTTGTCAGAATTTTTCATAATCTTACTGGAATTTCTATTATTTTGTGGGGTTTTTAGACTAGGTGTTTAGTTTCCACTATTTATTTATTGTTACCGGGAACTTAACCCAAAACCAAAAAAAAAATAGAACTAAATAATGTAATAGTATAAAATTAAATAAAATATAAAAATGAAAATGTGAATTAATAAAATAATAAATAGTTAGCTACACTTATCTCTAATTTAAAATAAATAAATGATAATATGATCTAATAAAATATAAGTGTGAAAATGTAAATTATTAAAACAAAATAAAATATATTAATTTAAGGAATTAAGAAAGGAGGATTAAAAGAAAATTATGATAATTATAATTTTTATGCTAAATTTAACAAATTATTTAAAATGTTTAAGCATGCATCTTGTTTTGTTCTATTCTTTAAATATAGGACATATATCATCATAATCATTTCATCTTCAATTTCTTTCTTTCTTTCTTTATTTTTCTTTAAGTGTTTTTCTCTTCATATTTTTCAATCTCTCTCTTTTATTGCAGTTAGTTGATGATAACTATAGTTTTAATTGACAAAATATTTTTTGTTATATATGTGTGTGTGTGTGTGTTTCTCAAAGAACTTCCTCTTTGTTTTCAAGGTCACATTTTTGTTTTGAGGATTTATTACTTGAGTGCGACTAGTAATAATTACCCTACCTTCATAATCATAACCTCAACCTATTTATTACAATCATGTAGAACAATGTTAGAATAATGTCAAAGTATTTATTATAATCATGTATAACAATGTTGTAGATTATCACTACTCCGTTTAATATAATATATTTTCATGTTATGGATTGAGATATTTCATGTGCTAATGGCAAGAGAGTGTAGAGGCTTATAATGTTTTTTTTAATTATAATGTTGTTGATTTATTGAGTGTGTTATGTTTATTTTTTTTTGAAATTTATTATGTTATTATTCTAATATTACATGTTGTAAATTTGATAAGACAAGAAAATAATCATATACAAAATTTATACTTTATAACATACTCTACATCAGTTAACAAAATTCCAATGCCTAAAGATAGTGCTTTCTCACACTCAAAAAATTATCTCTATTATCCATTGTGAATAGCCTTGTAGGGTTTACATTAACATCCTTCTGAGATTTTTTTTCTTCTAGTGTTCTACTAGCAAAGCTCAAGGCTTAAACATAACATATAATTGTTCTAAGTGATTTTTATAAATATGATCAATGAATCAATTGACAACCCAATCTAGGTGAAAGTGTTAATTTGTAATTCCACCAAAAGACCACAAATGTTAGAGGCCTCAATATCTAACCATTAATGCTCAATATTTTCATCACAGATGAAATGCACCAAATACCTTAAGTCCTTGAAGATGGGGATAAACAACAATAACATCGACAAGACAATCCATAGATTGAAACCGTACATTGGGGGGTCAAGAGAGGTTCATAACTCACCCCACAAGATAGAGATTTAGTTAGGAAATATCCTCCTTGCATTTCTTTTTTACCCTCACAATAAGGGCGAGTCTTTCACTTCATTCTTATCTTGTGTCACTTAAGAAATCCCTTTCCCACCCTAGATTCAATAATACATGGCCCCATTTTCTCTTTTGTTGGCTTTGTTAGCGATGAATTTATTGAGGCACAAGTAGTTTTGATTTAAAGGAGAGGCAATTTCATTACTGAAAATAATTTATTCCTTGACCTATATGCACACCCTACTAAAAAAGTAAACAATCCTTGTTTAAATGGATCGCTCCTCAGAAATATAATATTAGAGCAAGAAGAATAAAGAAGCAATCTAAATATTTTGATATGGGAGACAATCAAGAAGGCAATGAGTTGGAAATTGAAATTATTAATCTAAGGACTCAAATGATCCAGCTATGAATCCTAAAGGAGATTTATATGGATAAAGGAAAACCATACAAGCTTGGGACATTGTAATTGATTTTGACCAACCCAACCCAAGAAAATTTACACATGTGTTCCTGGCTAACGAACCAGGGTCTTCCATGACCAGAGTTTCGCGATTCACCTAATAACACTAGGAAATATATTGATGATTTTGACTAGCTTTCCAGGCCCATTTTAGTAGTCAGTTCACTTAATATCTTTTTACTAACCCTTGTTACCAACCCTATTGAAAAAACAAACCCACTAGATCAAATGTCTTTCTTAGAATTCTTCCCTGGTACGTGGGGGAGAATCAATTAGGTGTGGGGATGAAAAGGTTGTCCCTAGAATTGTTGCAATGGATTCTTACCCTAAAAATGGTAAAGGTCATTATTAAATGGTGTAATCCACAAATTAATCAATCAAATCAAATGGAATATATGCCTATATATCCCACCCACCCTTTGACTATCGATATTAATATCAATTTGGGTCTTTCTCTCAATATCGATCTATACTTAACACACTATCACTACTTCATCATTACTACTACATCACAGATGCACCTTGCTTTAATTTCATATTCCATTACAGAACCCTACCTTGCAGGGTCATATAGAACTCTACCAATATCGTGGCATCATTGTTCCTCCATAAAGCGCATTGTAGAGGACTAGTGTTGCTCTACATCCTCCTCACCTTAGTTAGAAATAGAGGCAGATGTAGGGAAGACTTGCTTGATTGGGTCATCATCATATTATGGTGACTTTGAACCAATTCAAATCCTTGGGGTCATGGTTGTTGTACCACAATTTTCATGCCAACTGCAACAGTCACTAAACTATATATGTTTTCACTTTAAATAATTGATAGGCATTGAGATGTTTATCGTATAATTACGTATCTAAGGAAAGATAAGATATATTCTCATATTGATTAAGATATGACTTACTTGGTTCAGACCAGGCTAGAACCTCATATGGTAAGGAATATGAAAATCCTAGTTTAATAGTTTCAATATAAATAATAATCCATCACTCAAGGGTTTGTTTTATAAGGCATTCCTACCCCATAAATGTCATATTGGTTGTAAAGGAGGAGGACTACCTTTTTATAGCTGAGATCTAATAAATATAGAGGTATTTTTTCATATTATGTAATCTACACTCACCTCCACCTTCATCTCTTTGGGCTTGAACCTCATGGAAACTGGAATAGTGAGATCGAGAATTCAGAAGCTTAATTTATTTTGGGACATATTGAGAATATCAACCCCAAATAGGGAGAGTCCTTACCCTAATGTGCCCTTTAAATCCATGCCAGTAGGTATGATCCAATAGTTGGCGCACTCGATGCCAGTTTCAGTCTCTCTTTACCTCTACCTATACCGCTACATAACCTTAGGAAATGTTCTAACCTATATTTTATCAAATTACGATCAATGCATTACTTACAATCACCCATTGTAATCCTCTGTGAATGATTCCTGCAAATGGATCAACTTCTCAAAAGCAGGTGGCACAATCATAAGGTTAGCATAATTAAATGATTCGCCCTAAAATCCATTGTGACTGCCTTAATGGAAGGGTCAACCCAATCCCAATAAGGATAATTCTTATCCCACACACAAATAAGCATATATATGAGAGCGAATACAGAACACCTCAGTCTTGAAATAGAGGAAGATGTAGGGATGACTTTCTTGACTAGTTCATCATTATATTATGGTGACTTTGAACCAATAAAAATCCTTGGGGTCATGGTTTTTGTACCATGAGTTTTGTGTGAACCGCATCACTCACCGAACTATATATGTTTTGACTCTAAATCATTGATAAGCGCTGATCTTTTTGTCTTGTAAATATGTATATAATGCTAGTTGAGATATATTCTCATACTGATTAAGATATGTCTTACTTGGTTCAAATCAAGCTAAAACATTAGATGGTAAGGAATAAATAAAAACCTCATTTGGGCCCTACACAGGTTCAAAAGTTTCAATATAAAGAATAATCCATCACTTAGGGGTTCATTTTATAAGGCCTTCTTTCCCCCTAATTATAATATTGGTTGTAAATAAGGGGGAGTAGCTTATTTTAGTTGACATATAATAAATCTATAGGTCGTCGTTCATATTTTGTAATCTACGCCCACCTCACACATGATCTCTTTGTGCTTGAACCCATCGATATAAGAATAATGAGATCGAGAAGTCAGAAGCTTAATTGAGATTGGGACATATTGAGACTATCCACCCCAAATAGGGAGAGTCCTTACCCTCACGTGTGCTTTAACTCCATGCCGATAGGTGTGATCCAAGATTTGGAACACTTGATGTTAGTTTCAATTTCTCTCTTCCTCGACCTATACCACTACAGAACCTTGGGAAATGTTCTTACCTCTATTGGATCACATGACAATCAATGCATTACTTACAATCATTCATTGTAATCCTATGTCAAGGATTTCTGCAATTCGATCAAATTTTCAAAATATGGTGGTGAAATTGTAAGGTAAGCATAATTGAATGATTCCCCCTAAAATCCATTATGAATGTCATACTGGAAGGGCCCACCCAATCCCAATGAGGATAATTCTTACCCGCATACACAAAAACATATAAATGAGAGAGACTACTAAACATGCCCAACCTATGGATAATTTCAAATTTGCACCATCCTTAACGAAATTAACATCAAATAACAACCAACATAGGTATGTCTGTAAAAGATAAGTGTCTAATGCAATATCCACCAATGAAGCAATGGGAATGGGACATCGCCTCCATTCAGCTTTCATTGAAATAAAATGCCAACTAATCCCCATATTTACCTTGGGCCTAAGAAATAGAAATGAATTCGGCAAGGCATTAAATTATTAAAACCTAGTACAAATAATAGTCTTTCATAATTGACCTAAAGATGTTATAATAATTATTCCATAGTTAAAGTGTTTTCACTAATTTTCTCCCTACCCTCCCCTTGAACTTAAGGCAAGTGTTCTAAAGACAACAACGAATAATCTATGTTGGAAAGGTTATAGAACTTGTCAATTTGTACGTGATTTATCTTTATCTTCTACCTTTGAATGGAATTTTGTTTACAATTGTTTTATCTTAAATGATTTTTTATATGTCACATCCTTCTCTAATTTATGCCTTATGTCATTTCCTTTGCAACATATGGTGTAATTGCTAGTTTAACAACAATGACAACTATAGTTCATGAGAACTAAGCTCCTTGTTTTAATAGTTTTAAAAATTATGTTTATTTTTTCCAACCAACTATCTGATGTAATTGAACCATTTAGACAATGTTGTTATTTTTAGATGTTAATATGTAAAGCTCAACAATGATCAAAAATTTATCATACTTAAATGTTTTTTTATCGTGAAGTAAATCCCTTTGAAATTCATTTAATGGTCATACTTAGCTAAAAATATCTAGAAAAATAGAAGTGTAATTTAATTTAATGGTGTTTCTCATGAGAAATGATTACGTGAATGCTTTAATATCAAATCAAAATGAAACTAGGACCAAAAAAATTATATGAATATTTTTAACATTAAGAAAAAATGAAATTCAACTTTATATATTTTAAATTAATTTTATTAATATATCTAAATTGGATTTAGATTTTCCATTAATATTTTTACACACTATTTCTCTTCGCATTTAATTACTGTTCAGTTTCAACAAGAAGATTCAGCACCCACAGTAGTGCATTAAGCACCTACACTAGGGTGGGGCCCATAGGTCTATTTTTGGGTGCATGTATATTTTTATTATCCCTTAATTTAGATGGAAATTAAACTGTAATCTATTCTTAATGTGGGCTTGAGATAGTTAAATTAAGTGGAAAAATCAGTTAGCTAGTGAATTTCGAGTTAGAGGTTGGTTGGTGGGACATGCAGAGTAATTCTAGTTGTAACAGAGTTCGAAGTGCAGTCGTGCATGAGTTGGTGCAAGTTGTAAATTAGTTTAACTCAGTTAAATGAGTTAAACTCAGTTGTGCTAGTCGTAAATGAAGATACACTATTGAGAGATCTAGTGAATTAAATATTAAATAATTTACAATCAATGATCTCACATGCAACTGAGGATTTAATAATATTAATTGCATGTGTGTCAGATCCAGTGGAGACCCAGTTGAGTTCTAGGTGAAAGGGAAATTGACTATCAATTGTGACATTATCCGCTAGCACACATGCAAGTAAACACACATTGGATGTGCCCATGATACTTGCATAGTGAAGGCATGAAATATTGCATCAATTCAAGGATTACATTTAGCAGGGGTTGTGCAATGAAGGCGGGTTGTCTAGAAGTATTAAATTGGCTAAGGGATTTGCCAATTTTTGTATGACAGTGTGAGACAATTAGTTGATGTACGGAGAACTATTGTGAGAATATTATTGTATGTAATTTTTTCATGATCCATGACATAATATACAATAGAATATAGTGGGGTTTTTCGCTGTAAGCTTTCCTCGGGAAATTATCTTTGTTGTGTTTCAATGATCTTTCTTCATGTTCATGTGATTAGCGATTGTGGTTTTAATTCCGCAAAATATTTGTAGAAGCGATTCAATATTTAACTTTAGCACATTGTTAGATCATGTGAATCCAAGATATACATTCTTAAGGAATAATTTATACATTGTATCAGAGCACAAGAAATTGCAGAAGTGAAGCAGGAGATGAGTTTGTGACTGGATAGAATTCGAATTTGCAGAAAGACTTTCTTCGTGCTACAACTGATTCAAGATTGAAATGGATTTCAATGGCTTGAGTTTAGAGTATGCACTCGAGGGAATCTCAAAATAAATTTCTTATAAAGACAGGATGGAGGCGATAATGGCTTGAAGGAATTCATTGAAAAAGATGTTCCTAAGCCAGATGTTGCAGATGTTACCAATCTTGATGCATGGAAAAAGAAAGTGGCAAAGGCAAGGAGGATCCTGTTAGAGGGAGTACGAGACCACATATTCTCAAGCCTCCATGGGAAAGCCACACCATATGCTATGTGGAAGGCTTTGATGGATCTATTCCAAAGCAGCAGCGACCATAGGAAATTGACGCTCAAAGAAAAACTTAGGAAGATCAAGACAGAAAAGGGCGACACCATTCTAAAGTATCTCAAAAAGTTTTTCCAATGTTGATATGAACTGGGAAGTTTTGGAATAACAATCATTGATTATGATTTTATGAGATTGGATCTCCTAAGAATTCCTAAGACTTGGCATAGTTATGAAGACTCTGTCAACGGACGGGAAAAATTGCTGGAATGGGAACGACTATGGCCGGATCTGGTGCAGGAGGAGTTCAGACAAAACACCAGAGATGGATCTTCATCAAAGCATGATGATTAATAGGATTTTGCTTTGGCTTCCAAGGCAAAGAAGGGGAAGGGGAAGAAATTCCATTCTAAATCTGAGTCTAAATGCAAGAAGCAGGACATGTCCAAGGTGAAGTGTTTTCGCTGTAACAAACATGGGAGTTTTACTACTAACTGTCCACAAAAGAAGAAGAACAAGAAGGTTGTTGGATATGCAGCTATTGAGGCCCTTGCCTTGAAATTTGAGCTTGAATTCTCCTCGATTTCATGCATGATTTCAAGTGCATTGGTATTGGTGTGGTATTTGGAGATAAGGAACTTTTCAGTGACTTGGAGGAGAAAGATATCCAGAAGCATATTGATATGGGTGATGACGGATGATATAGTGATACCAGGATTGGTACCATTACCTTTTAGAGAGAGTCAGGTAAACCATTTCAATTAAAAGATGTGATGCATGTATCAGGCCTGAAGAAAAATTTGGTCTTAGTCGCAATGTTGGAGGACAGAGGCTATGACGTTGTTTTTAGTGAAGGAAAAGCTTTCCTGCAACATAAAAAAATGGGTCAAGCCAAGAGGATAGGAATTTGAGTTAAGAACCTCTACAAGCTAGAGGTAGATGGCTATTCTACCATGATGGGCAAGGTGGAGAAAGTGGTGAGCCGGGATGAGGGTGAATTATGGCACAGGTGATTGGGTCATCTTCATCATGGAGCCTTGAAAGTCATGCAACAAATTTCTATTGGACTTCCAATGGGAACACTTGCTCAGTTATATCAGTGCAGGGGTTGCACCATGGGGAAGTATGTAAAGTCCATGTTTCATGAGAAGGAGAACCGTGCTTCGAGGATCCTTGGGAGAGTTCACACAAACGTGTGTGGACCATTCTCAGTTGCTTCAACAACAGAACATAAGTACCATGTAATATTTGTTGATGATTTTTCTCGTAAATGTTGGATCTTCTTCATGCGGAAGAAAGATCAAATGTCCTCTAATTTCTATGAGTTTAAGGCATTCGTGGAGCAAGATTCGGGGAAGTAAGTGAAGGATCTTAGGAACGATAATGGTGGAGAATACATCTATAAAAAATTCAAAAAATTCTACAGCAAAGAAGGAATTCTAAGAGAACTCATAGCGCCTCATAACACACAGTAGAATGGGATCGCAGAGAGGAAGAACAGAACGATCGTGGGTGCAGCACGAGCAATGTTGCATGATAAGGGCCTACCAAATACATTTGTGGGCGGAAGAATGGAACACTGCAGTTTATGTGAAAAATTGTTTTCCTCATAGAGTACTTGGCATGAGTACACCTGAAGAAGATTCCATTGGTAAGAAACTGGATGTTTCACATTTTAATATTTTTGGCTCATCTGTTTATGTGCATGTGACCAAGGACACTAGGAAGAAGCTAGAACCGACCGTTGAAGTTGGGATTTGTGTGGGGTACACAGAAACACCCCATAATTATCGTATGTATTTTCCAAATAGCAGAAAATCTGTTGTGTGACAGGATATAAAATTTGATGAGGGGAAATCCATGTGGTTGTCCCTTTAGAGAGAGATGGATTTTCATGTAGAGGAGGAACTCCTGGTTCCCAAATATGAGTCTCAAGATGTGGATCGGCCACGTGAGGAGGTTCATGGAGTGGAGGAAATCACTCATGTAGAGCCATCCATCATAAATGGCAGAAAGTGCACCACGCAAGCTGATAGGTTGAGACTTGAAGCTACATAGAATGTAGGAGCCCCTACTTCATAGTGCAGATAGAGAAAGTTTCCTGACCGATTTACTAGATATGTTGCTCTTATGAGAAAATTTATTGTGAATGAAACATCTTCCTTTCAGGAAGGAGTGAAGCAACCTACTTGGGTTGATGCAATGGTGGATGAGTATGACTCCCTTGTCAAAAACAATGCATGGGAAATTGTCCCAAGAGCGGTTGACAAATCAATGGTAGGTTTGAGATGGATCTACAAGGTAAATAAAGCTGTTGATGGGAGTGTGTAGAAATACAAGGCCAGATTTGTGGCCCGAGGCTTCTCACAGATCGAGGAGATAGATTATGATGAGACCTTTGCGCCTATCGCAAGGTACTCTTTCATAAGATCCATCCTTGCACTCTTAGCAGAGATGGGCTGGCGCATTCATCAGATGGATGTGAAAACTTCCTTTCTCAATGGGATTAGTGAGGAAGAGGTGTACATAGAGAAGGCTAAAGGTTTCAAAAACTTCAACAGTGAGTCCCATGTGTGCAGACTCAAAAGAGCATTGTATGGGCTAAAACAAGCACCCTGTGCTTATTACACTCAGATAGATAACTATTTCACTGGACTAGGCTTCACCAAAATTGAAGCAGATGCAAACTTGTACCAGATTGTGGTTGAGGGTAAGCTATTGATCATTTTTCTTTATGTTGATGATCTAATTTTGACTGGTGATGAGCAGTTGATACACTCGTGCAAGGAGAATCTTACAAGGGAGTTCGAAATGAAGGATATGGGTCTCCTTCATTATTTCCTTGGATTGGAAATATGACAGCAGGATGGTGAAGTTTTTATGTTTCAAGGCAAGTATGCAAAGGAGATATTGGGTAAGTTTAACATGGAGAGCTGCAAACCCATGGATACTCCTCTTCTAGGAAACTGGATGAAAGAGGATGCTACTTCTGGTGAGGTAGTTGATGTTATTGTCTATCGACAGTTAGTGGGTTCGCTAATGTATCTAGTGAACACGAGACCAGACATTTTCTATGCAGTTAACCAGCTGAGTCAAGCTATGGTTAAGCCTAACAAGCTCTTTTAGAAGTTGAGGAAGCATGTCCTGAGATACCTGAGGGGCACATCAAAGTATGGTCTATGGTACGGAACAATGGATGGAGTGAAGTTGCATGGCTTCATAGATGTAGATTGGGCTAGAATTCCATCAGACAAAAAGAGCACATCAAGAGGGATCTTTAGTATCAGGTCTATAATTGTTTCTTGGTACAGAGAGAAGTAGAGATTTGTGGGAATTAGTTCAACGGTAGTGGAATACATGGTAGAAAGCCAAGATGCATGTGAGGCTATCTGGATGAGAAAGATCTTGGTTGGTTTTTTTGGTTCTCAGATGGATACGACATTGATTCATTGTGATAATCAGAGTTGCATTAAACTCTCGATTAATCCTGTGTTTCATGATAGGTCCAAGAATATAGATATCTGGCACCATCATCTCAGATATTTTGTTTAGAGGAGGATCATGTTGCTTCAATACATTCCCACGAAAGATTAGGATGCAGATATTCTGACGAAGGCACTCACCAAGAGTAAATTAGAATACCATAGAGACAGGATCAGGGTGAAGGATAATCCCTTTCTTTTTGAGAGGGAGTGTTGAGATTCAATAAGAATATTCAACACCCACACTAGGGCATTAAGCACCTAGTTGCATTAAGTACCTACACTAGGGTGGGGCCCACAAGTCTATTTTTGGGTGCATGTCTATTTTTATTATCCCTTAATTTAGATGGACATTAAACTGTAATCTATTAAATGTGGAGTTGAAATGTTTAACTGAAGTGGAAAAATCAGTTAACTAGTGAATTTAAAGCTAGAGGTTGGTTGGGGGGACATGTAGAGTAATTCTAGTTGTAACAGAGTTCGAAGTGCAGTGGTGCATGAGTTGGTGCAAGTTGTAAATCAATTTAACTCAGTTAAGTGAGTTAAACTCAGTTGTGCTAGTTGTAGCTGAAGATACACTAGTGAGAGATATAGTGAATTAAATATTAATTAATTCATAATCAGTGATCTCACATGAAACTAAGGATTTACTAATATTAGTTGCATGCATGTCAGATCCAGTGGGGACCTAGTTGAGTTCTAGGTGAAAGGGAATTTGACTATCAATTGTGACATTATCCACTTTCACACATGCAAGTAAACACACATTGGATGTGCCCATTATGCTTGCACAATCAAGGCAGGCAGGATCGCATTCAGCAAGGATTGCGCAGTCAAGGCAAGTTGTCTGGAGGCAGTAAATTGGCTAAGGGATTTTCCAATTTTTGTATGACAGTGTGAGATAATTAGCTGATGTACTGAGGGCTCTTGTGAGAAGAGTTTTATATGTAATTGTTTCATGATCCATGACATAAGATACAATAGAAGATAGTGGGGTTTTTAGATGTAAGCTTTCCCTGGGAAATTATCTGTGTTGTGTGTGATTGATATTTCTTCATGTTCATGTGATTAGCGATTGCATTTTTAATTCCACAAAATATTTGTAGAAGCGATTCAGTATTTAACTTTAGCACATTGTTAGATTGGTTGAATCCAAGATATACATGCTTGTTGTATCATTTCTACAATTACATTGAATTTCTCCGTTATAATCATTATTTTTATGAAATATTTCTTTTCACATTTAATTACGATGAGTGACCTCTTCTGTCTCTTTAGGGAATATGTTAAGCATCAATGAAAGATTTAGAATTTTTTTTTAAAGAGGGGTGTTATAATCAATGTTCTATAAACATAATAATGGTATCAGTTGTATTAATTTCTACAAAATTTACATATTACTTAGATAAGGTTTTTACTCAATGAATTTATAACATGATAGTTTGTTTTTTTCTTTTCTAAATCCGATCAAAATTTATATTAATAGTCCAAAGAAAATATTGTTACAATTGATAATCTTTCAATCATGATGGTAACCATGTCAACCATATCCAAAAACTGTTTACATCATAGAATCAAGTTTATTGATAACGCTTCCAAAAAAGCAGCTATGATATTTGAAACAATAAAACTAGGAACAAAACATTCAAGAACGTGATAGTGATAGTCTGGGAATAACAAAGTGTAGCGAGACACCATGAAATTTGAAGAGCTAAGGAAAACACAAAACAAAAGATCAACATGGGAGGTCATTCATCTATAATGATTACTGGTTGTTCAAGAGAAGAAATTCCATTGTTCATATTGATCGGGAACGCATTGATAACACCTTCTCCATTCTGATATGCACTGGAGTATGAATCAGAATCCAAAGCTATGTATCGCTCAATTTTGTTCAGATGCACAACAATTTCATACCAAATATATCTCATGATCCTTTTCATTATTTCCTGACCCATTAAAATCTTATAGTTATCCACTTGTTTATCATGTAACACCATGTGCATTAAGGTATCGATATGTCTGTGTTGATAGAGGGAGTGCATAAAGTAAATTAAATGCTTCCTCCATTTACTTGGTTCTAGGACCTATTTGGTATTTCCAACAATCACTTCCGAGTTAGAGTGATACATCGTATCCCAAAATTCCTTGGCCTCCAAAGTCATGATCTCCTTTCAAACCTCAAATGAAATAGCATCAAATAAATTGGCCACAGTTTTCCAACCATATAGACGACAATTCCTGGAGGATGAGGCCCCTGATGAGCCTCCCTGACCACTAATTAAACATTGTCGCAGCACCATGACAACCCGAAACCTGCATACAAACTCCACCAAGAATTTGTATAATTGACCCCAGAGAACCCTAGAATGGGCAATGGGGAATGACCAGACCATCATTTTCCAACACTTCTGAGAGAAACCAACTACAACTTGTGCATATTCTATTTGTGTAATATAACACACATCATCCACGTAACAACCATAGGAAATAATAGAAATTGATTGAATAATCCACCACTTGAGTTGCATATGGGTTAACAGAGTGACCCCCTAGGGTGAAAAATGAATCCCTTAAAATTTCACACACATATTAATTTAAAACTAAATGAATAAATAACCATTCTACCAAGTGACTTTCCCCAAAAATATATAATTAAATGACAACCTTGAAGAATCTGGGGATTGAAAATAAGAAAAGGGGATAAAAATTACCAACTCTAAGGACGACCCCATCAATGAGTTATGTAGGAAGCACACAAAGAACATTTGTTACCCTTACTCAACTCAAGAAAGAGAACAACTTTAGTGATAGAACAACAAGTCATAGCACAACCCAAAACACTATCAAAGACACAACCCACTACCACACAGTCGAAAAAAATACCTTATACAACAAAATTTGTCAGGGATGTAATATATTATGACATGAAATACTGACTGTCATTGGAAACTGACAGTGCAAATGTACCGCAGGAAAATAACACAAAAATTTGTGAGGATTATATATTACCTAGGGGATGAGGATATCAAACCCAAACTGTGACACAATAGGAGTTGTACCTTCGAATTTCAAACAAGAAAACTAGAATGAAATTATTCATGGAGATAAAGTAATGGTGTATACAAAACCAAAGTGAGACTGAGCAAGAATAGGAACCCAAGTATACCTCACAAGACTAAATTTTGAGTTGTACCACCTTGAAACCAATTCTTCTATGCGCCACCTTTGGACACCATGGATGTAGTTATATAATGATGTTGTCAAGACCAGGAATTCCTTCGGTTCGAAAATATCTTGAAGCCAAACATACAACCCTTTCGAAATGCTTGACATGCCTCTACAATTCTCATGCCTGAGAAAAACCATGATATGGTGATCATAAATTTCCTTCAATCACTTATCAGAAGCAAGCCACCCTTCCTCCAATTGCCTCTATCATGATAGTTTTATTCGTAATGTATTTAAGTTTTTAATTTTACTAAATAATAATAAACAATTTAAAAAAATATATTAAATTTTATTTTTAATATAAACTATTTTTATTTTTATTTTTTTATGTGTGGTTCATAGACACTAGATATTGGTGGTCTCCACATCTATAGAAACTATTCAGGCATATCCACCCAAAGGCATCACTTCCCATTGGCTCATTAAAAAATCCTAATGCTAAGAGTGTTGAGAATAATTGACCTTATAACCTCCTATTAGCAAGGTGCTTTAACAAAGGGAACTCGATCGATTCAGCTAATCCATGGGGCTAAATTTTTTGGCACATTTATATAGGTATTACAACTAAAGCTTTAAGATACTTAAGATAGAAATTTTTATCAATCCATGTCCTATGCAAAGTTAATTTTGTCAAACAATGTTGATGAGGATGATTCATTAGCTAGGTAACATGCAATATCCACTACCTCTACCCAAAATTATTATTCAAATATAAGACCACTAAGCATGGTTTTTTCCTTTTCCACCAAAAACCTAATCATCCTCTCTACAACCCCATTTTGTTGAGATCTGTATGAAGTAGTTTTTTTCTTTTCTATTATACACTTATTACATGATTCTTTGAATTCATTCATGTAGAACTCTACATCAGTATTTGTCCTCAACACCTTTATTTTATTATCTGCTTGATTCTCCATAAGAGACTTTAAATCTTTTAATTTACTAAGGATAGACTTAAACTCTTTAAATTTATTGAATACGTTACATTTCTTTTGAAGGAAATAAATCCATGTGTTCTTAAAGAAATCATCAATGAATGAAACATAGTACTCAAATTTACCTAATGATGGAATATACATAAGTCCAAACACATCACTTTGTACCAAATCTAATATTCTCTTTGATCTTGTAGCACAAAATGAGAATATTACCGAGTTATGTGTACCATATATGTAGCATTCATAGATAGCTAAATTAGGGGTGTAATCATACATATATTCAACCATACTACTACCATGAAATGCTTGAATGCCCTTTTCTCCAATATGTCCCAGTCTTTGATGCCATGGCATTGTCTTTTCTCCAAATATAGTAGGGGTTTTGTCTCATTTTCACCCTCATGATTATATAACTATTTCTCCCATCCATGATAGTGCTTCCCAAAAACTTATACACATTTCCAATATGAATTCCCCCATAATATTCATCACTCAAACAATTTTTTAGGTTTCCATTTCAAATAAAATGTGTATACCTACATAACTCATATTACTTATAAATCAAGTTTCTAGCGAGATATGGAATGTAAAAAACTCTAGGAAGTGTTATAATTCTTCCATCCTTGAACAACAACTTGATTTTTCTTCATACTCTGATTATGGCTATCAAGTCATCTCCTAGGAAAATTCCATCTCCATTATATTTTTCATTTTACAAATAAATTCCATATGGAGAGCCATATGAGAAGAAGTACACAAGCTAATCAACCATATATCATGATCAAAATTTATATTTGAAGAAGTGAAATGCACAGTTGCTCCTTCCTCCAGAGAGATATTTCCTTCTATGGAAGGAAATTATACTATTCCTTCCCTTTCTCAACATTTTTAAATATACAATCCTTCTTGTAATGCCCAATTTTACCACATTTACAAAGTTTCCTTAAATATTTTATTGGAGATTTATATCTACCTATAGATTTAGATTTCCTTCTTGAGGACCTTTCTTTTTTGTTCTTGGAAATGACATCTTACAAGTAAGGCATCCATGCTTTGACTATCCACGGTTTTTGACATCATTCCTTCTAATAAAAGGGAGAAGCCACATCATCATGTTTTAATGTGGTTACATTACTCCCAACAACCACAACTAGACTATTTCATGAATGTAGCAAAGAAGAAAATAAACTAATGCACTTATATTCATCACAAATTTTAACATTAAAAAAAAAACAACAATTGACTTACCATAGTATTAAAAGCATTAAGATATTATCCCATAGAGGCTTTATCATCCATCCTTAGGAGGTACAACTTATATTGAAGGAAACGTTTTGTTTACTAGGGACTTAGAATGATACAAATTTCCCAACTTATATCATAATTCATTGGCTATAGTTTCTCCTTAAACATTTAATAACATTGAATCTAAAGGACACAACCATATTGTACATTTTTCCTTCCTATCCAACTTCTTCTAGTCTTCCATCAATATTCATGTAGGTGTAGTACCAAGATCCACAGTGACCCATTGTTCTTTATCTACAAAAAGGTCCTCCATCTTTAGCTTCCACAACTCAAAAATTTACCCATTAAATTTCGCAATCTTTATTTTAGAACCATTTGTCATACTCTTTCAGCAAAAGAATCACCATTGTAAGGCTCCACTAAATTCAGGTTTATAGCATACCCAAGATAAACTTGCTCTATCAAAATGTGATCCAAACCCTCAGCGATAAATGTGTCCCCCTAAATCCAATAAATTCATTGTCATACCAAATGTAAGTTTTAAACCTTTAAAGTGAATGCATTCATAAATAGAAAAATGACATAGAAAACACATATATCATGCAAAAAAAATAAACACCATGAGTCACCTTGGAAACCCTTAACTAAGAAAAATATCGCATGTTTAGATCCACACCTTTAATTTCCATTTGATTAAATTCACCATTTACAATACAAAATATATGATTTTCTAGCATCTAAAGCCTTAATATGTTAAGCCATATTAAGTTCCTTTACTAGAAATATATTATAATGGATTGAAAACCATTAGTTAAAAAACACCAAAAAAAACCCCTCTACAACCAACCTCTTGTGTGTAATGTGTAGTGTGTGTGACTAATTTTACAAAGAATATAACACACCCAACATTTGCATATTAAATATATATGATGTACATGTTGCATCTATTTCAACAATAATTATACAACCACATTAGCAAATATATAATTAATGCAAGAGATCATGTGTTTATAATAATTGGCGGTTTCTGGATGTACCACAGGTAGATGACGAAGAAAAGACATGGAAGAAGAACAAAAGAAAACAAAAACAGAAAATCAGTAAGGTACACATGAGAAGGATGAAGAAATAACGGATGACAAAGTGGAAACCAAGGGGAAGACACCTTCGCCTTCTATTGCGGACGTTAATTAGGATGTGCAGATTGGTGATCAAGGTTTCATGGGCACCAAACGTGCACATGTCTTTGACAGTTCAGACTCTGAAAAAGACGTCCAACTCTCTCCCAGCATGGACTTGGCCATCATACACTCTGCTCCTTCACTAGATGGCTGGCAAAAGGTTCAAAAGAAAAAAGGAAAAAAAGATAAGTCTAGTGTTTCTGGAAAAGTGTAATGTGGCATCATTCAATGTACATTCCCTGGTTTTATATAGGGTGTTATCTCTCATGTGGAATGCTTCGACATATACGATGTAAATTTTTGTTATCATTAATAAAAATTTTGTTTTTTTCTCGAGTAAAAAAATTATAATTGATTGTTTTATCATTGGCATCTATGCAAATAATTAAAACAATAAATTTTCACAATAATATATGCAATCACTAGAAATGCAAAAAAAAAACTCATAATTTTTTTCAAAGAGAAAAAAACAGTATTAATCACATTTAAATATTAATCACATTTAGAGAAACTTACAAATTAAACAATGTAAGTATGGCATGTTGACTTACAACCATATAGTCCATGTCATGGTAAACGTTATGGGAAATTCACATCATACTAATACCATGTATGGAAGTTGCGATAAAGCAATATGCATATTACTCTTTCCATGATATTGAGTATCTAATAAACCAACAATATTTAGGATCAGTCATAGTCTTCCGAAATTTACCGATGGTATCGAACAGTTTTCTACTTCATTCAAATGTGTAAAATATCCTAGTCGCACTTAAAAGCCGAGTACTCTACCATTGAGTTAGCAACCCATATTGTGAAAAGATATTGAGTATATATACGATCAAAGTGGAATGTGAGGTTACTCAATATGAACCGGTAAATAGAATCCTACCAATCTAATTGACGAATGGGAGGGATCAAAAAAATATGTGAATGACCAAATAATTCACTTGTCAGTTCATATATGGATATGTATAGTTTCGATCCACCATTCCAGAATAAATTAATCTAGGTTTTGAATAAATGATCCATCGATAGAATTATCATGATTGGATAGAATCATTGATAAATGATGAACCTAAGATATCTATTTCTATTGTGAATGGATGAATTATATCGACACAATACACTATTGTCAATCTAGAATAAGAGATAAATGACTTGTTGCATTGTCGCTGTATTGGGACAAGATGTTAGACACATCGATAGAAAATCCTAGGCTTTAACAATAGAACAATTCAAATATTCGTCATCTTTGTATGGAATCACGTGGAAACGAGAATGACTTGGAGAGTATATAAGAAAATAAGAAAATAAGAATAATTTTGAGCCAAGGGCACTTGATCCGAATATGAAATGATGTCATAATCCATATTCATGAAACCAATTATGTAAATTACCACATCGTTTCAGACGATGTTTTGAAGATCCCTCCCTAATCTCGAATCATGATCAAGACATGATTATGAATAGTCATTAACTCAATTGATATGATAGGAATATGTATCGAATTGGATCCACTCTTTTTGTATAGAATACACTCAATGTAATCAATTAATTTATATTGATTAGGTACTTAAATTAATGCTTCTTTAGCTGCGTGCATTACCTCGACAGTAACGTTCAAAAGGCCCTTTTGTCGTGCAAATTTTTTTGTATTTATCTTTACTTCGTCTCTTACAAAACGAGGGATTTTACCCAATTCTTGTCAACTTTCAGGATCCAAAATTGGACTAATATCTGTGGATAATGATTTAGTCATTATTTCCTTTGTATCATGACCACAAAAAATCTTTAGAAGATGATTCTCCATACCCAGAGAAAATGAGTTATAAACTAGATCAGCTATTTGATTAGTACCTTCGTAACCCAGGAAGGGTCGATATCCCAAGGAAAATTTTTGGATATGAGCTGGTGCAGAAATAATTCCATAGGGAATCTCAAGACGTTTACCAATATGACGTTCCATTTGAGTACCAAATATTGCAGAGGGTTCCACGCAAGCAATAATATCTCCTACTTCAGCATGATCATCTGTGATGATCATCTCATTACACAAATCTTTAATTTGCTCTTTGAACCATTTTGCATCGTGTTTACAATAAGTACCTATACAACTCACACAAATTCCCATCTCTCTAGCAAGTATCTTAGTGATTGAAGCAGCATGAGTTGCATCACCAAAAACGCCTGTTTCTTTCCCCGTAAAGTTCTGACAATCGATAGATCTTGAGAACCAAGCAGCTTGGGAAATGAATCGAGTTTGTCCATCGATATAGGATTCATAATCAACCCTTTTGCTCGATAAAATAGGAGCCACCAAGATATCAAGAGATTTATTTATCTGTCGGATGCACTCGGCCATATCTACAGCTCCCATAGGAGTTGTAGATACATAAGGCATTTCAAATTCCTTATTCAAATACATCGTTGCCATTAAGCCCACTTCACGATAAGGAATTAAATTGAACCGAGCTTTTGGTAAATTTTTTGGATCCTCTACAAATCCTCCTTCAGGAATTATTTGATTAATTCTGATGTCCAGATATTTTAATAAACATCTCAACTCACGACAATCGTGTCAATTATGAAAACCCAGAGTAAGAATCCCAATTATATTTACAGAAGGTGCATCTGTTATGAATTGATCCAATGTATGGGATTTATCCAAATAATATCGAACTACCTGTTCCAAAGTTCTATCTGTTGCCTGAATTTCATTCACTTGATAATGATCCACATCCGCAAAAATGACGTTGTAATCGAAGATTATGGATGCTCTATCCACAAAGTTTTTAAAATCCTCTTGCAAGATACTAGAGGTACACGTAGGTGTTAATATGATAAGATCAGGACTTTCCTCCTTATCTTTTCGAAGAATATTATCCACAACTCTTTTTCGAGATCCATGTGCTAGTACGTGACGATCTATTATACTAGCAGTTGCAAGAGTAAAATTTCTTTCCCGTTCTAACATAGAACACACTACATTAATATAATCATCTCCTAGAGGAGCATGCATAATGTCATGGAAATTTTTGAATGAACTAGCTACTCGTAGAGTTCCAATATGAGCAGGACCAGCATACATCCAATGGGCTAATTTCATAAATTGAACCTTATCTCAAATTGATCCGTATTCACATCTTGCACCACAAAGATATCCCTTTATCTCTTCCCTATTGTAATAGCATTCCCTTCTGATAAGTTAAGTATGGTGAAATTATGAGAAAAAGAAAAAGAAAAATTCCATTGGATTTACCCTTTACGAAAGAAGAAAGGGAAGAGCGAGGGAAGGGAAAACAGGAACCAATGAAATAAGTCTGGGATGGAAGGATTCAGACTCTGAAAAAGACATCCAACTCTCTCCCAGCATGGACTTGGCCATCATACACTCTGCTTCTTCACTGGATGGCTGGCAAAAAGTTCAAAAGAAAAAAAGGAAAAAAAGACAAGTCTAGTGTTTCTGGAAAAGTGTAATGTGGCATCATTCAATGTACATGCCCTGGTTTTATACAAGGTGTTATGTCTCATGTGGAATGCTTCGACATATACGATGTAAATTTTTGTTATCATTAATAAAAAGTTTGTTTTTTTCTCGAGTAAAAAAATTATAATTGATTGTTTTATCATTGGCATCTATGCAAATAATTAAAACAATAAATTTTCACAATAATATACGCAATCACTAGAAATGCAAAAAAAAAACTCATAATTTTTTTCAAAGAGAAAAAAACAGTATTAATCACATTTAGAGAAACTTACAAATTAAACAATGTAAGTATGACATGTTGACTTACAACCATATAGTCCATGTCATGGTAAACATTATGGGAATTTCACATCATACTAATACCATGTATGCAAGTTGCGATAAAGCAATATGCATATTACTCTTTCCATGATATTGAGTATCTAATAAACCAACAATATTTTTCCCTAATTGCATTTATATTAAGAAACAATTGATACAAGTACACTAAGACAACATAATTAATATATATGATTATAATAATTATAATGGGTAATATATATATATATATATATATATATATATATATATATAATAATTATAATTATAATGGGTAATTATAATAATTAATATATGTTTATAATGGGTGATTTCAACATTGGCATCCATTTAAACAATCAAAGCATCAAATCTCTATTATAATATTTGCGATCACTAGACACACCTAGACATGCAAGAGTTACAACGTAATTTTTCCCAAAAGAAACTTATTACCGTTAATATTCTATTACACTTAATGTTCTATTACCGTTAATGTAAAATGTAGCCCATAGACAAACCGTATATTTTTCTTTCCGTCGTACTAAGTTTTGAAACAATCATCTTATACTATAATATAAAATCTACATTGCAAAGCTATATAATCTACTTAACAATTATAAGTGCACTATGTGAATCACCAAGAAGGACCAAATTACAATGTACTACTATGTATAATCAATAATAGAGCAATTGATAACAAATTAGAATATAAAAGAATCATAGTTGTGCTGGGACATGCATCAAAAATCTGCTTTATTTTGACATTGATGTTATAATAAAAAAATCGTTGAAAGCACACCCTATTCATACCTCATTTTTTAATTTCAAAATAGAATTTGTCTTACCTTTTCATTGATGGGTAAAAATAGAAGGTAAATTTGTTTTGCTTTTTTTAATTGAGAGGTAAAACTAAATTTTATATTTTAAATGATTTATTTACATGGAACCAGTAACATTTTTAGCCAAGTGAAATACTATATTGGTGTATGAGAGGGATTTATTTCTCTACAAAGATTTGATTGGTAAAGTTTATAAAAATATATATATTCTATATTTTTAATGTTCACTTATAAATTTTTAGATAAATATATCCTTTTAATTTTATTTAAAAAAAATAGATAAAACAAGGTTCTTGCTTCTTTTGGTAGTTATTGGATCAGCTATTCATGTCAATATAGGGCTTGAAATTTATGTTAAATCAATTTATTACCATATGACATGGTCTAATTGATTATGTAAGGAATTATGAAAATACAATATAATTATAATTCAGAAATAAAATTAGAAGACATTAAATTGAAATACAAAATGTACCTATACCTGTCATTACCTACAGCTGCAAAACATTACTTACTTGTGGGCTAAAACAAAAATATTTTCCACTAACACCACCATTAGAAAGATTTCCCCCCAATGGAGAGAAATAGATAATATGTCCGTGAATGAGGAGTAAACACATCTCTGACAGTAGCCTTGAGAACATCCACCCATAATTCCCATGAATACATGTTACTGTAAGCCTAAGTCTCCTCCTCTTCTAGTCCATGAAAAACATGAATTCATTTCATGCTTGCAGACATCAATTCCACCACTTATCCATACAAGTCATGAGCTTGACCATTGATTGAATGCCCATTTCTTCTCACCACCACAATGAGATGATGAGACATATTTTTTGTTCTACCTAGCATCTCACCCAAAAATCTCTTATTGTGTGGAATTGACACCCCAAATAGAGAGCCGAAGCATATCCCCACACTACAAGGAAAAGACCCTCTAGTGGATGTTTTTGAGGAACCCCTAATAAAAATACCTTAGACATCCGTTTCTAGCGAAGGTTACTAGAGGAAGTTGGTGGGCGGGGGTTTTTGCGGATGTTTTTCATCTGGTGCGCTTATAGTAGTAAACCACACCTGTGCGCTCAACAAGAAAAAGCACCAGTGTGCATAAAACATTGGCACACCAGACACCATGCGCTCCATACACACCCGCCCGGTGTGTCTTATTACTGTAGTGCGCCGGTGCTTTACAACTCTTCCACACCGGTGCATCATAAAAAATGTGCCAAAACCAAAACCACCCGGTGCGATATTAAGAAACCGCACTAGGGCACCCATAAAAACCCCGTGCACCAGAATAGGGTTAAATAAAAAAAAAAAAAAAAAATTGGCCAAAAACCGCATTATTCACTTTTCTCAGTGCTGCAGAGCTCTCAAGCACTGGTGCAATTTATCCTTGTCTAAGCTGCCATGACATCGGTGCTCCCATTGCACCCATTGCATGCACTGCTTTTGTGCATTACCCACCAATCTCCAGCCTGAATTTTGCAAAACGGTGGGAAAATTTTAATTTACAAATTCTACGGCCAATATGCCTCCTCGATGGCCAAATGTACAAGTACTTTTCTTGTTTTTCCATAAATTTTTTTTTCTAAGTTAGACTATTGCTATTATATCATACACGGCAAAATATTACATATCTCTTCCTCTAGGCTTGGCAAGCCAATTCCGAAGGGAAGTATCAAGAGTTTGAAACTAGAGAATGGATTGTCCTAGCTGGGGAAACCAGTCCACCAGTAGCACAAAAATAATGCTACCCTAAATGGGAAACCAGCATGCGCATTATTGAAATTTAAACTGAAGCCTGAAAGTAAAGTCTTCCAAAACATGCATAAGCTAGAGAGCATTTCGAAAAAACTGGTAAAAAGGAAGAGTCCCCTACAAATGAGGCTAATGAAAACCTTCATTCTTCTTGCTGGAGATGGGTTCTTCCTCCTCAATCCTGCAAACATAGAAGGAATCATCATCCTCCTTGCGCAACGCGTGGGTGGTAGCCTAAATTCGTGGCGACCCTAGAGTGTCTAGCTAATTGGAGGTGGCCACAAGCTGACTGGTGTCCTCAACCTTGTATTCAGCATCACTATTAGAGTTGCGCCCATCGCTTGAACCCGAGTTGCTATTGGTGTAGTGGATGCTGTTGGAGGCACTTTGCACAGGGAGAGCCTTCATCTTTCGAGGGATGAAGGCCAGCTCGGGCAGGATGGTCGACTTACGCAGACATTTCTTGGGCCGAGTGCTTTAGGAGGCTGGAGGGGATTAGGGAGATGCGGAGATAATTGAGCAGAGAGATTGACAAGGTCGAACCTGCATGGTTCCTCCCAGCAACAAAGAGATTCAGTTCCCTTCCCATGGCTTGCGAAAGTGGTGGTATGCAAGGAAGTCCTCGACCTCTAGCTCTACGACATTGCATATGGTGACGCCGAGGCATGACATGCAGAGGATCGGAAGTGCAGGACCAGGAGGGATCACTCGACAACACCGAAGAGGAGTTGCCTCCACCAGAAAATGCCGAGGGGAGACTGTGACAAGGCTAAGAAGGGCCAAGAGCCAGAGGTGGAGAGGCCAAACGGGAAGCATGAAAAGATAGCAGGAGCAAGAGCCGAATGGAGGTCGAATGGACGTGGGAGGCAGGCTTAATAGTCATATTTGATTCAAATTGAGAAAGGTTTTTTCCGTCATTAGAAACTAGACTAGTATTTCCATCTCTTTTTCGGAGATATCCATGCTAGAGCACAATCCGTTCAACTCTCTTATTATAGTTATAAGCAAATTGAGCTTTCTATTCTTCCTCTTCCTCTTCGTAGAAGGAAGACTTTCTATGTTTATATAATAGAGAAGGTAATTATACACGGGAGGATTTATCAGTTTTTGCAACTCTATCACGTATGATGGATCCTCTAAATATTGGATGAGTTCAAATTCTATCTTTAAATTGATAAAGGCGGAATAAATCACTTTAAAATATCGAAGAATAGAATACATAAGAACGAAAAAAGGGATAAGAATCCCATATTCATACCTCCAAGCATTTAGTAATCTCAGATGTGTCCATTCTCGATCACTAGTTTCCTCTATGAAACAATCCTCGTAGGAAGAGAAAAAATTATTCATAAGAGTCGTTCTGAATCTCAAATTCAAAAGATTGGTTAGATTCTTTCTCAATTTCCATTTGATAGGTTCCCATAATGGATGAGAAAGTTCCCACAATATATTCCATTTAAGCATAATATTATGCTTAATATCTTGCAAAATAGAAACAAATGGATTACTGCCATGTAGTAATATCTCTGGAAGAGTATATAAAAGCATATTTTCAAGATATTTACACCATGCAGAGGTAAAAAACCATGGCATATATGTTTTGAACAAATCTCATTTTGACAAAATACTATCTATTTGAGAGACCCTATACATCTCCTGTTTTTTAGCAGGTTCATTAAAATGCGGTGACGGTTTAATCTTTTGTTCCTCTTTAGATGAATTAGAAAGGGTACTCCTCCCATACATGCCCTCGTTTCCAATTATGTTTTTGAAACTTTTGGTTACAAACCAATCTTGAATACAATGAAACATTTCCTGGTTCTTATTGGAAAATATTTCGGATAGTAAATCATCTTGATAAGATCGAGTTTGAATAAGACCCACGTTTGAACTGAAACCCCTCTTAAGGCATTTATCCAAGTTGTTTTCTTCTGAATCGGATCTATTGAAAAAAGTTTGGCAAATTTTTTTTTCCGAATTGACTATTTGTTCTTTTGTTAAAGGCATTGTAGAAATCTCTTCGATCGAGGAAATATATCTCTTGTCACGAACGAATGGATTTAATTGAGTTAGTAAATCATAGATCAATACAAATCATAGATCAATACAAATGGTTGTTCACCACTTCGTTTTCGTTGTAAATATGTAGGTAAGAATATGTTAGATACTTTTGACTTGATCAAAGAAATAGTCTCTTTTTCCGAGTGAACAGGTCCTATTTCACCAATGAGCAAGGAAGATATATTGTTGTGGATGAGCAAAAGATTGAATAATTGTCCATATGTAAGATTCTTCCTTTTTATATAAATCCTTTTCATATCAGAAGGTAAAATCTTCCTATAATTTGGCTGAGGATGATGCAAATAATCAAAAAATTGGAGCGTATTTGCTCCGTGAAAAGAAGCTCTCAATGAGCTCTGATCAGATAGTTTCACAGGATTCAACCAATTTTCTCGATTGTTGGATATCATCGAAAAATTAGTGTTATAAAACGATTCCATGTGATTATTTTCATTATAAAAGAAGTCAATAATCGATGGATTAATCGGTATATCATTCGGAACAAATGGTGCAATTGTTCCTTCATCAATCAATCATTTCAATCTTTGTGAAAGATTATGGTCATCCAAAAGAAAAAGAAAGGGTTTTAAATTTTTTAAATGAACGATTAGAGTACCCATTAGATCCAACAGGTCATTTATATCTAAGTTATTTTTCTTTAATAGTTGAGGATCAATACTTTTGAGCTTATTCAAGTGAGAATCCAAAATATAAATGACAATATCGAACTTAGAATTTAAGTTCGATATGATATCGAAGTTCGAGTTTAATATCTTTACAGTATATTGAAAAAAATGAAAATAATCTTTCCAACCAATTTTGTTTCGATTAGTATTAGTACATGATTCAATTAGATCGAACACTATTTGAAAATAGTTTTTTTTATAAAAAAAATGTTTCAAATATTTCATAAAGTATTCGGTCTGATGGGACCATTTGTACACATTCAAATTCCGATTTATATTTTTATCCGTTCGAATAATAGAATGGTTCAACCATTCTCTCTGAATTTTTTTCCAACTTGATGAATGCCGGTTAATTGTATCTTTCGTTACATTATTCAAATTTTCATTTTCTATCCAATTTGTTCGAATTTGATTCTTTAAATTGTGACTGAACCTATTTATAAAATAGAATCTATTGAATAAATTTTCCGAATACCTGGCAATTTTATACTGAATCGATTCATACCAACTCAAAGCTTTAGTTATATAATTATTGAAGGGAGTTCCTATCTCTAAGCGATTTAGAGATTCATACCAACTCAAAGATTCAGTTCTATAATTGTTAAAGGGAGTTCCTATCTCTAAGATATTTTTGGAATTGATTTGGCTCAATTGTTTGTCGATTATTTGATCTAAATAATCATTCTCTTTATCAATAATATTGAGTAGGACCCATAAAGATTGATTCTTCAATTTTTCTCTGTGGTTGAAGATCCGATCTGATCTCAACGATCCATTCTTGTTGAGTTCATATAATGTATTCATGTAATAATAAATATTACAAGAAATTTGACCATGTACTTGACTAGGCTTAGTTATTGATAGAGTGAATTGATCTGTCATTTCCAGAACAATTTTTTTTGTTTTCGATTGAAAATTGTTGTGTAATATGTTAATAATATTCCATCCGAGATCTGATGGAATAGTAGAACTTGAGGAAGGATTTTCAATTTCAAAATATGTTTTGATCTTCCATAGATCAACTATCCTATTCATTAATGAATAGGATTTTGAATCCCTTAAATATTGGGAAAAAACATTTTGTTGTCTTTTCAATAACCTTTTGGATAAGTTGAAATCCTCAATGGGCTTTTTAGTAGCACTAGGACCACCCATACACGGTTCATCCATTGGCCATATGTAAAAAAAAAAATAACGAATTGATTTTGTAAAATTTTCAATGAATCTTTTCCTTTCCAAAGGAAAGGAATTCTCTTTTGTATATCTTTGATCTTCTGTAAATAATTCTTTCGCCCAAGAAATTGGATAATATTATGATAAAAAATTTGAGGACAAATCCGATTCTATTTCTATTTTTGTTTGTTCTCTTTCAGTAAATGAATCTTCACAAAGAAATTTTTCAGGTTCCCAATACTCATTTTCGGTTGAATGAAGAGTCGAGTCGATCTTCAAATTGAGATCTTTCTCATTATTTTCCAAATGATTTTCGCTCGGTACTTGATTCTCCGAGATCATCCCATCCTTCTTGTTCGTGTTCCTGCCATATCCTGAATTGAAACTAATGGGATCAAAATTCTCTATGAATCGATTGTAATATCTTTTCAATTGGAAAGACAGGAAAAGATGTGGAAATATCAACCAATTTTTAGTGAAAGGCTTTAAATATTCTTCCAGTGTTTCATTTCCAAGTTCCATAAAGTTATGTATAGGAAAGAAGTTCATCAAATAGAAATTTTTTTTCTCAATCATACTATTTCTTTGATTGAAGTGATATATGAGGATTGATAATGTAAGTACTACTATACCTTTGACCAAAAAATATGGATTTCTTTTATGTAGATCACGTAAAAGGAACGTACTAAGAATTCTAGGGTCAAAGAGATTTATAAGGCACTCCCGGTGTGAAAGGATTTGAATTAAAAATCTCATCAAATTGGATTTGGTCCATGGATTGCATAGAAATTGATAACTTTGTATCTCTTCCAATTTGATTATCCAGGATCTTATTTTTTTCATTTCTTTGTTACCCCCTCTCTGTCCCTTTTTTTTTCATCCCAATGAATAGAATATATAATATAATATTGATTAAATGTAATTGGAAATCTCGTGTCAACAAACCAATACCCTTATACCACTGGATATAATTTATTTCAATGAAATATGAAAATGACAACGAATCGGATCTAGCCCGATTTTTTTTATCTTCTTTTATGGGCGAATGACGGGAATTGAACCCGCGCATGGTGGATTCACAATCCACTGCCTTGGTCCACTTGGCTACGTCCGCCTTGGAAAAACAAGCCAATTTATCTATCTACAGTCATTTCTCCCAAGAAGAAAAAATGAGCTAACGTTTGTTCGTATGTGGGTCGGTGACTCTGATAGGGGATCAAAGCAAGATTGATGACTAAATCCCAACTCTTGAACAAGTTGTTCGGCTTATTATCAAATTCATTCAATGAAATGTTATTTGAATGTCTATTCATAATATTTGACATGAATCAAGTATGAGAGAAAGAATGTAAATGGGTCCCGATCCCGAACTAACCCATTTTAGATCTAAGTATATACTCATATTATAGAATGAGTATGTTGATGATCTTTATCCAGCATCCATGGCTGAATGGTTAAAGTGCCCAAATCATAATTGGCGAACTCGCGGGTTCAATTCCTACTGGATGCAGGGGAACTGCACATATCCATTATTGATGGAATGGGGGAAGAATAAAAACAAACAATTGAAGCATACCAAGCCTTTCATTTTATTGAAAGGCTTGGTATGCTTCAATTAAGAAATACATGATAACAATCCATCAAATTATTATCCGCCTATTGAAATAGATTCAACAGTGACTAGATCCAGAGGAAAGTTGTTAGCATTACGTGCGTGCATAGCTTCCATACCTAGGTTAGCACGATTAATGATATCAGCCCAAGTGTTAATTACACGGCCTTGACTGTCAACTAAATATTGGTTGAAATTGAATCCATTTAGGTTGAAAGCCATAGTGCTTATGCCTAGAGCGGTAAACTAGATACCTGCTACGGGCCAAGCAACTAAGAAGAAATGTAAAGAACGAGAGTTGTTGAAACTAGCATATTGGAAGATCAATCAGCCGAAATAACTGTAAGCAACCACAATATTGTAGGTTTCTTCCTCCTGACCAAATTTGTAACCTGCATTTGTGGACTGATTCTCAGTAGTTTCCCTAATCAAACTAGAAGTTACCAAAGAACCATGCATAGCACTGAATAGAGAGCCGCCGAATACGCCAGCTACACCCAACATGTGGAATGGATGCATAAGGATATTGTGCTCAGCCTAGAATACAATCATGAAATTGAAAGTACCAGAGATTCCTAGAGGCATACCGTCAGAGAAGCTCCCTTGACCAATAGGGTAGATCAAGAAAACGACAGTAGCAGTTGCAACAGGAGCTGAGTATGCAATAGCAATCTAAGGACGCATACCTAGACGGAAGCTAAGCTCCCACTCACGACCCATATAGCAAGCTACACCAAGTAGGAAGTGTAGAGTAATTAGCTCGTAAGGATCCCCGTTGTATAGCCATTAATCGACGGAAGTTGCTTCCCAGATTGGATAGAAGTGAAATCTGATAGCTGCAGAGGTAGGAATAATAGCACCAGAGATAATATTGTTTCCATAAAGAAGAGAACCGGAAACAGGTTCAAAAATACCATCAATATCTATTGGAGGAGTTGCGATGAAAGAAATAATGAATACAGAGGTTGCAGTCAATAGGGTAGGGATCATCAAGACACCGAACCATCTAATGTAAAGACGGTTTTCAGTGCTAGTGATCCAGTCGCAGAAGCGACTCTAGAAATTTGCGCTTTTGCGTCTTTCTATAATTGCGGTCATGGTTAGAACTTCGTTTATAAAATCGTCAGAGGCTCCCAAGCATAAGGCTTGCTATTTTACAGTATAATATAATCCATGTATCAATTTCAACCAATATCTAGGATGGAATTTCAATATCTATCCCAATGGGATAGATACTGATCTATACTATATGGATAGAATATAGAGTCTATCTCAAATACCTCTATATTCTATCCATATATTCCACACTCTATAGATCTATCTGTGATTAGATACTCCATAAAATTATTTATTACTGGTTCCAGGAATGGCAGATCAATTGGAATGAGAACAGATATGAAAAAAAACTTGATTAGATCCAGAACCATAATAAGTGGATAGAGGTACCTACCAGAAATTTGATCCGGGTTGCCCGGGACTCGAACCTGGAGCTCATCGGATGGAGTGGATGATCTGCTCCTTCAGTATCAGTAAGAGCAAGAAATCTCTCCCAAAACTGTGCTTGCAATTCTCATTACACACGGCTTTCCCCATGTAATATATCTATTTCCTAATCATTTTAGTTCTCGGATAGAAAAAGAAAAATGATTCTGAATCGAGGCAATTACTCAAAGAGCATTTCATTGGTCAAATAAGTTTTCTATTTTAAGATCCTGTATCTTTTGCCAGGAATTAGCTAGGGGATTTATCTGGGGAATATCTGAATGCCGAATTCGTTCTCTCTGCGAACGGGCCGCCGCTTTTGACGAAAAAGGCAAAGAATCAAATTCTTGTTCTTTTGAAAATTATTTTTGAAAGAGTTCTAGACCTAATTCCTTACGAACTACACGTATCATACTTTTATGTTTACAGGCTAAATTTTTAGCACATGATAATGAAAGTATATACTTTATACAATATAAACCGTCTCAACCAAAGGATCCACTGTAGTAATGAAAAATATTTCTCCAAATTTGATCAAATCGATTGAGGATATCATCATCTATTAGATTGGTCCAAGACAATTTACTAATTGGCCATTCTGAAACGTCACAGAATTTTTCTGTATCCAATAATCCAGGTATTGGTACAATCAGAACTATTGGATCAAATTCATTGGTAATAAGATTAGCGATGAATAACTCATCTAGAATTTTGGTTCTGACCAAAAGAGGGTTCATCCAAACCCTCAGAAAATAACTTGGAGAAGAAGAACAATTCTTGGATAATTGATGAGAACAGACCCTATACGGTTCGGACCAAAGATGGAAATAACATTGCCGAAAAAGTAGAAGATAATATCTACATTTTTTCACTAGGAGATGAGTACCTTTTATAGCTATAATAGATCTTTCAGCATATCTAACATAGTGAATTTTAGGATCCTTCAACAACCAGATACTTTTCAGTGAATTTTGATGAGAAAATATGATAATATGTTTTATCTTTCAATGAAAATGAGTTCACTGAGGGAAAGGTCTATGATACAACGATCGTGAATGAGAGGATCATTTAAGAAGGGAAAAGAAAATGGATTCGCATTCATAGACATAATAATTCCACAAGAACAGGAAGAATCTCGTATTTACTCTTGGGACAAAAATAATTGATCTTTGTAAATTCTCTGGACTATTTCGATATTCATAAAGAACATAGCGTAATGGGTGCAAGGAGGGAGCATCTCAAATCAAGCGATGAAAGGTTCTAACCAAAATTTTCGGATGAATAGAATAGGGTATTCGTGCATCTGATATATAATTTGAATGTGGGAATTTATCCTCCAAGAAGGGAAATATTGAATGGATCGACCAGAAACTCTTCCATTCATTCATCCCTTCCACAGAATATTTTGACCGTATAGAGAACAGAACTTCCAGGACCAATGTAAGTCCTTCTAGTATCGATTCAGAATAGGAACTCTTCTTGCAATCAGCTAATGGATTTGGAGCGCAATTCACGAATAAAACAATTGAATGATTTTGTTGACGTATTTGACCAATCAAATGTTTTACAGTTAGGAAACTGAATTGATCATTGGAACTTCAATGTTCCATCGGTTCGGAAGAACTTGATCCATCCAAATAATGATCATGAGAAATTGCATAAAGACCTTCCTAAAAAAAGAGTGGATATAAAAATCATTGTTGCCAAGAGTTATCTTCCTTTCCGTATCTATGGAATTCATCCATTTCCAAACCTTAGCTACGGCCCTCGTTCATGAGAATAACCTCTTCATTTCTGAGAAAATACATGGTGCGATCTAGTCGGAATAAGATAGGAAAAAAGAGATATATCTGAATATAAAGATTCTATATTCTATAGATTTACTACCCAAGGATCTCATTCGTCATGAGGAAGAACAATTTTTTTTTATCCTGGCAACCAATCGCTCTCCTGACTCATGGAATAAATAAACCTGGTCAGTACACTATTTATCTTACACATCTGTACTCGAGTACTTAGGACTCATTGTGAGTGTATAAATCCCTGACCTACTCAGGGAAAACCTCCCGATATTAGGTACTAAACTGCTCTTAACTTCTGATCAGTAAATGGAATTCCTCGCTCGCTTAATTGGAACGAGGAATAGAAGCTCTTTTCTCTGGGTCTACTTATGATTCAAGTCATCAAGCTTTCTCCATTGACTCATTCGACTTAACCACGAATTGATTAAATCCTATTCACAATTATCACATTTGATCCGAAAGGATGAGCATATTATACATCTATCCAGATATATAATAGACATTTCCCACCCATTTGATTCCTTGAATCAGATCCGGTCCTGATCGAATACAATCAGGTATTCGAGAAATAATATCAGGTATCATAAAGATCATATGTTGGAACGACATGCTTTTTTTTCTGTTCATTATGATCAGTCATAGTCTTCCGAACTTTACTGATGGTATCGATCAGTTTTCTACTTCATTCAAATGTGTGAAATATCCTAGTCGCACTTAAAAGCCGAGTACTCTACCATTGAGTTAGCAACCCATATTGCGAATAGATATTGAGTATATATACGATCGAAGTGGAATGCGAGGTTACTCAATATGAACTGGTAAATAGAATCCTACCAATCTAATTGACGAACGGGAGGGATCAAAAACCTATGTGAATGACCAAATAATTCACTCGTCAGTTCATATATGGATATGTATAGTTTTGATCCACCATTCCAGAATAAAGTAATCTAGGTTATGAATAAATGATCCATCGATAGAATTATCATGATTGGATAGAATCACTGATAAATGATGAACCTAAGATATCTATTTCTATTGTGAATGGACGAATTATATCGACACAATACACTATTTTCAATCCAGAATAAGAGATAAATGAATTGTTGCATTGTCGCTGTATTGGGACGAGATGTTAGACACATCGATAGAAAATCCTAGGCTTTAACAATAGAACGATTCAAATATTCGTCATCTTTGTATGGAATCACGTGGAAACGAGAATGACTTGGAGAGTATATAAGAAAATAAGAAAATAAGAATAATTTTGAGCCAAGGGCACTTGATCCGAATATGAAATGATGTCATAATCCATATTCATGAAACCAATTATGTAAATTACCACATCGTTTCAGATGATGTTTTGAAGATCCCTCCCTAATCTCGAATCATGATCGAGACATGATTATGAATAGTCATTAACTCAATTGATATGATAGGAATAGGTATCGAATTGGATCCACTCTTTTTGTATAGAATACACTTAATGTAATCAATTAATTTATATTGATTAGGTACTTAAATTAATGCTTCTTTAGCTGCATGCATTACCTCGACAGTAACGTTCAAAAGGCCCTTTTGTCGTGCAAATGTTTCTGTATTTATCTTTACTTCGTCTCTTACAAAACGGGGGATTTCACCCAATTCTTGCCGACTTTCAGGATCCCAAATTGGACTAATATCCGTGGATAATGATTTAGTCATTATTTCCTTCGTATCATGACCACAAAAAATCTCTAGAAGATAATCCTCCATACCCAGAGAAAATGAGTTATAAACTAGATCAGCTATTTGATTAGTACCTTCGTAACCCAGGAAGGGTCGATATCCAAAGGAAAATTTTTCGATATGAGCTGGTGCAAAAATAACTCCATAGGGAATCTCAAGACTTTTACCAATATGACGTTCCATTTGAGTACCAAATATTGCAGAGGGTTCCACGCGAGCAATAATATCTCCTACTTCAGCATGATCATCTGTGATGATCATCTCATTACACAAATATTTTATTTGCTCTTTGAACCATTCTACATCATGTTTACATTAAGTACCTATACAACTCACACAAATTCCCATCTCTCTAGCAAGTATCTTAGTGATTGAAGCAGCATGAGTTGCATCACCAAAAACGACTGTTTCTTTCCCCGTAAAGTTCTGACAATCGATAGATCTTGAGAACCAAGCAGCTTGGGAAACAAATCGAGTTTGTCCATCGATATAGGATTTGTAATCAACCCTTTTCCTCGATAAAATAGGAGCCACCAAGATATCAAGAGATTTCTTTATCTAGCGGATGCACTCGGCCATATCTACAGCTCCCATAGGAGTTGTAGATACATAAGGCATTTCAAATTCCTTATTCAAATACATCGTTTTCATTAAGCCCACTTCACGATAAGGAATTAAATTGAACCAAGCTTTTGGTAAATTTTTGGATCCTCTACAAATCCTCCTTCAGGAATTATTTGAT
The DNA here is from genome assembly GCA_034641835.2 of Pinus albicaulis. Classification (NCBI taxonomy): domain Eukaryota; kingdom Viridiplantae; phylum Streptophyta; class Pinopsida; order Pinales; family Pinaceae; genus Pinus; species Pinus albicaulis. The sequence goes on from JAXQQM020083042.1 coordinate 196,631, forward strand.
TAATTCTGATGTCCAGATATTTTAATAAACATCTCAACTCACGACAATCGTGTCGATTATGAAAACCCAGAGTAAGAATCCCAATTATATTTACAGAAGGTGCATCTGTTATGAATTTATCCAAATAATATCGAACTACCTGTTCCAAAGTTCTATCCGCTGCCTGAATTTCATTCACTTGATAATGATCCACATCCGCAAAAATGACGTTGTAATCGGAGATTATGGATGCTCTATCCATAAAGTTTTTTAAATCCTCTTGCAAGATACTAGAGGTACACGTAGGTGTTAATATGATAAGATCGGGACTTTCCTCCTTATCTTTTCGAAGAATATTATCCACAACTCTTTTTCGAGATCCACGTGCTAGTACGTGATGATCTATTATACTAGCAGTGGCAAGAGTAAAATTTCTTTCCCGTTCTAACATAGAACACATTACATTAATATAATCATCTCCTAGAGGAGCATGCATAATGGCATGGACATTTTTTAATGAATTAGCTACTCGTAGAGTTCCAATATGAGCAGGACCAGCATACATCCAATGGGCTAATTTCATAAATTGAACCTTATCTCAAATTGATCCGTATTCCCATCTTGCACCACAGAGATATCCCTTTATCTCTTCCCTATTGTAATAACATTCCCTTCTGATAAGTTAAGTATGGTGAAATTATGAGAAAAAGAAAAGCAAAAATTCCATTGGATTTACCCTTTACGAAAGAAGAAAGGGAAGAGCAAGGGAAGGGAAAATAGGAACCAATGAAATAAGTCTAGGATGAAAGGATTCGAACCTTCGAATAATAGGATCAAAACCTGTTGCCTTACGGCTTGGCCATGCCCCATTCCCATCCTATTTCCCTATTCATATGCTAATAAATACTTATATCAAAGTTTTTGTCAACCCATTAGGATCCAAGATTAATTAGATCAAATCCCAATTGGGCAAAAAAAAATTGTGGAAATTTCAACAAAATAGGTTATTGATGGAATTGTACATAATAGGAAAAATAGAAAAAGGGACAAGAATATTCATTCATTGATAATTTTCTATTAGATTGGATAAAATATTGTATGTATGAAAGAATCATCCCTTCCAACCCAAAGTCCGGTCAAACTTTCTGAAGAGGTTCGATCGATTCGATCAATCAAAGACTTTTCTGCCTTTACACCACCCCCCCCCCCCAATTTTTATTGGAGAAGAAAAATGCCAGTTATGTTCAATATTTGTCTAGATGATGCCTTTATTCATTCAAATAATCCATTTTTTGGAAAATTACCTGAGGCTTATGCAATTTTTGATCCAATTGTCGATGTTATGCCAATTATTCCTGTTCTCTCTTTTCTCTTAGCCTTTGTTTGGCAAGTTGCTGTAAGTTTTCGATAAAAAAAGTATCTTTTTTTTTCTTTTTCAAGTTTTTGGATCGCTGTCATTGATCCAATTTTTGTATAACTCTTTCCATTATTTTGTGACAGAAGTTCTATCCTTGTTCCACCCGACGATACCATATTCAAATACCTTATCTGCTCCCGGATAAAAACTTTTCCACTAACCTTCATCAATTCCTTTTGATCCCACCGCTCACTTCGGATCGGGCTATTGGGTCACGTATTGATACGATCGATGGCAATGACATATTTTCATAAATATTCAATAAATATCTGGTTGATCCAAAAAATAAGAGGGAAAGAAGACCATTTGGAAAACAAAGAGAAAATTTCTCTTCTTCTTTCAAATTTATTTTCACACGTGATTCAAAGAAATAATTTCGTGATTTGTAACAATCATACTATTGTTTGGTATTCAAGTATCCATATATGGTACAAAGATTGATGATCTATTATGTTGTACTTATAACAAGGATTCCGGAGATTACGTAATGCTTACTCTTAAGTTTTTCATTTACGTAGTAGTGGTATTTTTCATTTCTCTTTTTATCTTTGGATTTCTATCAAACAATGCAGGACGTAAATAATAGTGAAAAAATTCTCCAGGTTAATGGGTCTTTTCCGCTCCATAGAAAGATTCAGGGTTATTCATTTTCAGGATCAATAGTGTACGAATGGAGAGAGAGGGATTCGAACCCTTGATACGGATGATCCGTACTACGGATTAGCAATCCACTGCTTTGGTCCGCTCAGCCATCTCTCCAAGATGGAAGAGTTCATGTGTAACAAAATGAATGGTGGAGTAAAGGTGTATACCATAGTATGTACGGATTGTATCGGCAATATAATGAATATTGCAATTATTCAGTTGGATAAAGAACAATCTAGTCAATCATATTGCTCATTTCGTTCAAAATAGTTATTTCTTTTCCTCTCTTTTTTCTGACCTGCTTGGCCTGGCCATCGGCCAGGCCAAGCAAGTCAGAAAAATCATTCATAGAGTGCTTGACCTAATTTGAGAGCCATAATACTTACTGTAAAGGCAAGAAAAAAATCTATCAAAAATTGAACCTTTATTATCATCTCTTCATTCCCTCCTCAATCAGTTTGAATAAATGCGTTAGATGGATTAGTCCATTTATCCCTCTCCACTATAAAATTTTATTATCTAGATATTGAAGGGTTCTCTATCTAAAGATATTAGATTATTGTAAAGATATTAGTTGCTCAAGGCCATAATAGGTTCTTGATCGAACCTACACAAATGGGTAGGAGTCCGAAGAAGACAAAATAGAAGAAAAGTGATTGATACAGACAACATTTTATTCATACATCCAGTCAATGGAGGGTGAAAGAAAACCAAATGGATCTAGAAGTTATTGTGCAACTCACTGTTCTGACTCTGATGGTTGTATCAAGCCCTTTAGTTATTGTCTTATCAACAATTCGCAAAGGTAATCTATAATTACATGAATCTCCATCTCCAGAGATTCATGTAATTATGAAAACGAGGTAATGATTGATAGAAACTTTCAATAGAGGTTGATTGATAACTCCTCATCTTCTATTGGTCGGACAAAAGATCGATCCGTATGTTACAATCAGATCGTTGAGGATATATTTTAGTGGTAAAAGTGTGATTCGTTACATTATCAACTCAAATAGTTGAAGGATCTTTTACATGGATCAAAGATCCATCTAAAGCTATATTTCTAGATAGGCTCAAACCCTTCCCTATGAATGCCCAGGAATAGCATACCTTATCGTAATCTGGGTCTGAAATGATGAAAGAGAAACATATTTTTGGTTCCAAGATAGCGACACAGAATGTTTGAAAGGTTAGATAAATTCCAGATCTATGGGGATTCAGATATATTTTTTCATCGTGACTAAACCTTCAACTTATCGATGGAAGGAGTCCAGGTTGAAGTGAAATAGCTATAGAATGATGACTTTGGTTTACTTGGGTTATCAACATTTCGTTCGAGCTCAGTGGAATTTGTTCTCCTGGGGATCAAAATCAGTATAAATAGGGAACGAAGTAACTAGAAATATTTGTGATTATTTGAAACTTTTCAAATTTCTCTTTCTATCGAGATCATCTAGAAAGTGAGTAAGTATTCTACGATTTTGGCCCTTCACTAAAAAAAGAGAAGAGTAGAAAAGAGAAGAAACTGACGTAGATTCCATGGGTACGATAAGAAATTAGGGTTTTATTCGAAAATAAAAGAGGAGAAAGAAAAGAATTGAAATTTCCTTTCACAAAGATTTGATATAAATATTCCGCTTCTTCCCTCATACCGCTCTCTATCCCCCATGAAGGAGCTGAATGACATGAAATTATCATGTTCGGTTCTGAATTAGAGGCATTGAATAATAAATGTCGACTGTAACCCCTAGCCTTCCAAGCTAACGATGCGGGTTTGATTCCCGCTACCCGCTAACAGATATCTACCTGTTCTATATCTATCTATATAGATAGAATAGGTAGATATAAAGTGATTAAGTGTATAACATAATTTCACGATTCACTCGAAATCAATTTTCCATTGCAATGTGAAATAGATTCCATTATTTTCCTATCCTATAACCTCATTGTGAATAAAAAGGTAGATCAGGACAATGTATTCCAAAAGGAGTGAAAATAAAAAAAGGGAAGACAGAAAGAGCGTCCATCGTCTAATGGATAGGACAGAGGTCTTCTAAACCTTCGGTATAGGTTCAAATCCTATTGGACGTAATACTCTTCAATTGTTCTAAATTGTTGTGCAATGTATTGGAACAAATTATTCAGCTCTTTTTCCCGTTCTGAATAATCCCACCAAATTATCAAATATTCATTTTTTTTCTTGAAGTAAAAAAAGTTTAGTATGTTCCTTAAGAGCCTCTTCCAAAAGGGCTTTTGCTTCTTCTGTAAATGTACCAGTAGAACATATAATTTCTCCAAACTGAGGTTTATTATTTATCAAATACTCGTGTAACCGAACGAGAAAATTTCTCACATGTGCTATTTCTAATATATCCAGGTATCCATTTGTTCCAGTATAAATAGTAGCTATTTGTTCTTCTACTTTCAAAGGAGCCGATTGAGATTTTTTGAGCAACTCACGTAATTGTTAACCCCTTGCCAATTGATCTTGAGTAGCTTTATCAAGATCGGAAGCAAATTGTGCAAAGGCTTCCAACTCTGCAAATTGAGCTAACTCTAATTTCAACTTTCCAGCTACCTTTTTCATAGCTACACAT
>JAXQQM020070146.1:0-11759 GCA_034641835.2 Pinus albicaulis
ATATAAATTTTATATTAAGAATTGAATGAATTACTCATCTCCCTCTTATTAAGAACTATACACACTTTTAATTATTTTATCTAGCTAGTGATATAAAATTATGCTCTCTCAAAATTAGGTGATATAAAATTATCTAGCTATAGTGATATAACATATCAATTTGATAATGGATTGTAATGTCAACAATGATTGAGTGAGAACACATTTACTATTGGTGTTTTATAATGTTTTTAATTAAAATTAACCAAATATGCATATTCTTTTTTGTTTTTTTTTAATGATATTTCACATTATTTTCTTTTATTTAGATAATATTTTATTTTATGGGATTTGGTTTTTTTTATTATTGTTCTTGATTTAGTTTTTCCTTTAATCTTCTTTTTTAGTTCTCTTTTTTTCTTATTCCGAGTCTTTTCTTATTTTGATTTTTACTTAGTTATAATTTTTTATATTATCTTAGGATTTATAAAATTAATATATAAATAATGATTTTTAAATTTTTTATTAAGATAAATTATAAATTGATTTTAAAAACCCTCTTTTATTTAAATATTTACTATTAGATTATGTTTACTTTTATTAGCCTATTATAATATTAATAATTTATATTAACAATGTCTAAATCTCTTAACGCAGTTGAATCCCAAAAATGATATCTAATATAATGCACCGCAGAAACCCCTCATACTTAAAATACTAAGAGTAAAGGGATCTCTTCTTGAATGGTTCATGAGGCACAATAGTTGCTAAGGTTTTGCAAATGGGGTAGCAAGCTAAGTGGGCTTGATCGTGGGGAAAACTCCAAGTTAAGCGCGCTTGAGCCAAAGGAGTTCTAGGATGGGTGACCTCCCAGGAAGTTTTGGTTACCAGGTGCAAGCCTCGGAAGTGATGATTGACACTACGTGATTCATTTCACTAGTTTCAATCCCACTTCTTCACCCCTGTGGGAATCACCTGATGCAATGAGTGCTAAGTGGACTATTAAAAAATCATGAGAAATTAGTCAGTTACGACTATCTCTCATGGAAATGGTCATAGATGAATGACCTAATTAACGCAGTTAAATCCAAAAAATGATATATAATATAATGCAATGCGGAAAACCCTCATACTTAAAATAAAAAGAGTAAAGGGATATCTACTTGAATGGTTCATGAGGCACAATACTTGCTAAGGTTTTGCAAATGGGGTAGCAAGCTAAGTGGGCTTGATTGTGAGGAAAACTCCACATTTAAGCGCGCTTGAGCCAGAGGAGTTTTGGGATGGGTAACCTCCCGAGAAGTCCTGGTTACCGGGTGCAAGCCCCGGAAGTGATGATTGACGCTATGTGATTCATTTCACTAGTTTCAATCCCACTTCTTCACCCCTGTGAGCATCACCTGATGCAATGAGTGCTAAGTGGACTATTCAAAAATCACGAGAAATTAGTCGGTTGTGACTACCTCTCATGGAAATGGTCATAGATAAAATACAAAGAGTAAAGGGATCTCTACTTGAATGATTCATGAGGCACAATACTTGCTAAGGTTTTGCAAATGGGGTAGCAAGCTAAGTGGGCTTGACGGTGGGGAAAACAGTTAAGCGCTGAGCCGTAGGAGTTCCGCCGATGGGTGACTCCTCGTGAAGTCCCGGTTATCGGTGCAAGCCCCGTATGATGATCGACACTATGTGATTCTTTTTCACTGTTTCAATCCCACTTCTTCACCCCCGTGAGCATCACCCGATGCAATGAGTGCTAAGTGGACTATTCAAAATCATGAGAAATTAGTCAGTTGCGACTACCTCTCATGGAAATGGTCATACATGAATGACTTACTTAACGCAGTTGAATCCCAAAAATGATATCTAATATAATGCACTGCGGAAACCCCTCATACTTAAATTACAAAGAGTAAAGGGATCTCTACTTGAATGGTTCATGAGGCACAATACTTGCTAAGGTTTTGCAAATGGGGTAGCAAGCTAAGTGGGCTTGATTGTGGGGAAAACTCCACAGTTAAGCGCGCTTGAGCCAGAGGAGTTCTGGGATGGGTGACCTCCCGAGAAGTCCTGGTTACCGGGTGCAAGCCCTGGAAGTGATGGTTGACGCTATGTGATTCTTTTCACTAGTTTCAATCCCACTTCTTCACCCCTGTGAGCATCACCCGATGCAATGAGTGCTAAGTGGACTATTCAAAAATCATGAGAAATTAGTCAGTTGCGACTACCTCTCATGGAAATGGTCATACATGAATGACTTACTTAATGCACTTGAATCCCAAAAATGATATCTAATATAATGCACTGTGGAAACCCCTCATACTTAAAAGTTTAACCATTTTATTAACTTATTTATTAATAAATACCATATATTATTCATTAATCCCTTGTAATTAAATATTCTTAACTAATTAACTAATAACTACTAGTTTTTAAGGAATAGTTTTTAATGGTTATCTTTAGGCAATGATGCATTTTCACTATTTATTCATTAAGATCTATTATCTTTTTTCACCTTATCCTGGTGATGAACCATATTAGATGGGCTAGTTTTTAATGACTATCTCTAGGCAATGATGCATCCTCATTATTTATTCATTAAGATCTATTATCTTTTTTCACTTTATCCTGGGGATGAATCACATTAGATGGTTCAAAAAGTCGACCAAATCTTAATGATGTGATTAATCAAAAAATCATTTATCTAAGTTATAGATCACAAAAGTCTTAGATCTCACAAATTTATTTTTATTTTATTGTTATCAGAAATCGGATTATCCACAGTATCATAGAAGACTTGTCGACGTTTGGAATCCCAACGGGGATCCATCATCAGGATTCATTCTTTCTCGTCCTGATGATGGATCCCCGTCGGGATTCGAAACGTCGACAAGTCTTCTATAATAACGTGGATAATCCAATTTTTGATAACAATAACTATAACCACGGATTTTTTTTTTTTTTAAAATATGTATCCACTAAAAATTAAACATAGAAAAAATTACATGTCTCACTCACACTGAAATATAAATTTGTTTTCGCAATAAATAAAAATCATCATCTACCTTACACAAAAAAAAATTATACCTACCTCTTTTAAATGCCATATGCCTTAGGTCACCCCTTTGTTATTTAAATAAAGATGGGATATAAATTTTACTGACACTTTTTTTGTTTAATAATTATAATCTTTATTATAAATTGAGTAATTAAAAAAATACATATATACACTTTTTATTAAGTATTGATTAGCTATCAAAAATCAATTTTCAGTGAACTAAATTTTACCTAAATATTATTAAAAAACATATTTATGCTTCACTCGTAATTTGGCTTTTGACTTGGCGAGATATTATTTAAGATTAAATGCGTTCAAACTTACTTAATCAAGTGTTATTGAATTCATGTGTATAGTGGAATATTGGAGATCATTGAAATGAAATCTGCTTTCATATTGGATAGCAACCATCACCCACCTTGCAAAACGAGATTATATGCAATCTTTTTAAATGCCATGTGCTTTCTATAAAGGTTGGATATACAATATATTAATATGAATTCTTTTCCTTTATTATTGGTTGGATATACAATTTAGTTGTAGTATGATGGTTACAATTGTAGTATTAGTATTTATTGTAAATTGAATAATGATATAATAAATTATAAGGAATTTACGAAGAAAAAAAAGCTATAAGAATTTTTTTTACTAAGTATTTATTTTTTATAGAATTATGAAACTGAGAAAAATGGTGGTATTTAAAGATATAGTTGGTTGAGATTTTATTGATTATTATGACAAATTTATGGAAGTTTTTTTTAAATAAATTACATTAGAGATAAATATCATACATAAAATCACGAGTTCTCATAAATTTGAAACTCTAAAATTGCTAATACTTTATTTAAATCAAGTTCAATTAAATCAAACTAAACTTTTATTAAACCAACCTAGATCCATCTAACTCTAGATTTATCATGCGCCGAGAGGGATCAAATCTCACGAGGTGCAAACCTTTTTTTTGGAGTGTAGAATTTTAGGAAAGGTTTGCACCTCGAGGGATTTGATCCCTCTCGGCGCATGATAGATCCAGATTTAGATGGGACACATTTTTAGATTTTCATTATTATGTATATGTTTGAAATAAACTTCATACTTTGAAATTTACATTATGTTTTATTTGTTTGACATGACTATATCGTTCTCTTCTTTAATTTTGTTTTGTTGCTTGCCTTGAATGGTTTGTACGTCTGCCCTTGGATGCTTTGAGTTGTTTATGTGTTTATGCATTTGAATTTGGATGGTAATGTTTGTGAATGTTACAATTGTTGTGTTATATTTATATATGTGTATGTAATTGTTTATTAGTAATTAGTTGGTGATGAAGAAGTGAGACAATATTGTCAATAGTTTGAAAGAGGATTGATATTGCACATTTGTTTCATTTAATTTTAGGTATCACAACTTTGGACAATTAATAATTCTTAGTAGTGTCCCTTCAGGTATTACTAAATATATCTTCAAGAGTAATAATTCTTGTCAGTTGTCCTCCAGGCATTACTAAATATATCTCAAGAGTATTTTTAATAATTCTATCATATCAAGGTTAATCTTGAAATCATTTGTTTCCAAAGAATGATGGCTATCTCATGGAATCGATCTTGATTAATCTAAAGACACCCTATGATGTGTTTTTTATGTTCCCAACACTTCACGCAACAAAATTCCCGATGATCGTGACCACCTAGGTTATACCCTTTATTTAGTTTAAGTGCATTTCAAAATTGTTGCAATGTTGATTTCAAATTGGCTAGATTATATTCAATCAAGGTTCATTGTAGGTTTGTGATCCAGGTGGATATTGGTGGCCATCCACCTATTCCACTTGGACCCCCACCATTATTTCTTTAAGTTTCCTTAATTGTAGCACAATTTATTTATTGTGGCATTTTTTCGGGTCCTAAACTTCCAGAGCCATTTTGAGGCCCTAAACGACATTTTTTTAGAAAATGGAAAAACTTGTCTTAAAGCATGGCTTTTAAATCTACAGATGTATTCCTCAGATAGCTATTTCTAGTGAGGTATCATATGCGTCAAACACAGATCATATTCCAAATTTACAACCCCGGGAAGTTGATGTACCAATTTACCCCAATATGGCCCACATACTTTTGGCGCTTCATCTCCTAGGGTTAGGTTTTTGGATCTTTAGGGTTTTCCATTATTTATGAATAATAAATAGGCTTACAAGGCTCATTATAACACAATTCAGAAGGCATGTAGCTTCCATATATCTTCTCAGAGATAGGCAACCATCACCTCGGTTAGTTTATTTCAATATTTCATGTAATCAATTTTCAGTACTTTGTTATTAATGAATTGAAGTTATGTTTTGGTTGTATCTTTGTGATTTTTTTCATATATGTATTTCATTTCATTCCTTCATAAATATTTGTCAATGGTATCAGAGCGCTATGCTCTTTCTTTGTTTTTTTGTGCATGTCCCCAACAAGGTCAGGGTATAAGGAGTTAAGGCTTGAACTGGTTGAAACTTTGCAATACCAGCCTCGTCGACCCGTACAACCTCTCATGGCGGAATAAAATAAATATGAGGGATCAAGAGATCCATTTAAAATATTTCTCAAAGAAGTGCTTGAGCAAAAAAGGAACGCAATTATGGACAACTTTTCGCAGATCCTTTAATGGATGCCCACTGGCGATGCATCTTCATCCAGCAGTCACTTCGAAGGCGCCACCCCCTTCAAGGTACAAGTAAACTTCGATATCTCTATATCCAAATTTCAAATAGATACCAATGTTGTAGATAAATGATTAAATCTGTTGGAAGATTACTTTTCGATCCATAGTTTCTCTGATAAGGAGAATATTACTTTTGCATTGCTCAAGGTTGCTCCCCATGTCAAGTAATGGTGGGAAACTTACTATGAGAAAAGGGTTGAGGAACCCTCTCTATTTACAACCGCCCCCTCTTGGAACTCTTTTTGAGACACTTTCAAGGAAAAATATTACCCTGTGGGGAGCTATGAGGATGAGTACATACAGTGGAACACACTACGATAGCAAACGGACCAAGATGTGCATGAGCTCACAAACATTTTTTATACTCTACGCACAAAGTTGGGTATCAAAGACTCTTAGCGACATTTGGTGCTCAAGTACCATGACTATCTGCGCAAATATATTCAGGAAGAAATGGAGTTCCTAGATATCTCCTCACTTGATGCAACATACTGATATGATGCCAGATTGAATAAAAATTTATAAAAAAAAGCATGACTTTGGATTTGAAAATTAGAAGCAGGGAAAGAGTGCCCCCAAACCATAGAACAAAGTAAAAATCCAAGGTGTAGTGACCCAGGACAACCCACCAAACCCACAAGAAAAGAACAACACCTTGAAGAGAAAGAAGGACACAGGAAAGTGGTGTGAGTTCCATAAGAGCCCCACTTACAACACAAGCGAGTGTCGAGGCAAGCAGTCACTGGTGGCCGAACTGAAGGCTTCAAAGTCAGATGCATGCTCTGAATCTCAGTCAAAACCCGACAAGGGGAATGAAAAAGGGAAGAATATTATTGATGTGGAGCCCAACGCCACCATAGGAAGGGGAGCATCTCTTCCACTCATATATTTAGGTGAAGGGTTCTCCACTATAGCTCATTATTGACTATGGGAGCCAAAATAACTTCATTTCAGCCAAGGTCGCAAAGTAATTGGTCCTACCGACCACACCATACCCAAAATTGTACACCATCGGGTGGCTTCACCAAGTATGATATCTTCGTGCCATCCAACAGTGTCGCCTTCCGTAAAACATCAAGCCCTTCATGAATGAGGTACTATGTGATGTTGTTCCTCTTTAAGTTTTTGATGTATTATTAGGCCAACCATACTTGTGTAAGTGTCATGATATGTATGATTCTAGGGCTCGCATTGTTATTATTACTTTGGGCAATAAGTTATACAAGATACCAGAGGTAGCCCCACCTACTCCCATCTCTTTGATCTCTACTAAGAAATGCAGTAAGATCATATCCTAGACCCGAAATTTTTATTTCTTTCTTATTTGATTTCAAAACAAGGGGAAGATCGTGGCCACATCCATGGCCCCTGGGAAGGGTTCCTCCACACCGTAGAAGCAGGTGGATAAGGTTTTGGAATAATACAGGGACATCTTATCCTCACCCATAGAGGTACCCTTGCATTGTTAGGTCAAAAATTCGATTGATATGACTCCTGAAGAACCACTGCCCAATGGATTGATGTATTGCCACTCCATTCTGAAAAATGAAGAGATTAAGTTGCAGATCTAGGAGTTTCTACAAAAAGGGCACATTCGATCAAGTTCTTCACCCTGTGGGAGCCTGATTGTACTTGTAAAGAAGAAGGATGGGACCTGGAGGCTCTGCATTGATTATCGGGCACTTAAAAAAATCACTGTCAGGATAAGGTACCAAATCCCATGGATTGATTACCTTCTGGACCAGCTCAATGGGGCCAAGTATTTCAACAAGATCGATGTGAATTCTGGCTATCACCAGGTTCCCATAGAGCCCAGAGATGTATGGAATACCACCTTCAAATCCAAGGAAGACACTTTTGAATGGTTGGTCATGCCCTTTAGGTTTACAAATGCCCCTACTACTTTTATGGGGATTATGGATGACATCTTGCAGCCCTTCACCAACTCGTTCGTGGTTGTTTATATGGACGACATCCTCTTCTTAAACAAGAGTTGGGAAGAGTACTTGCAACACATTCAACAAGTCCTTCAAGCCTTGTGGTAGCATAAAATATGTGCCAACTTGGAGAAATGCACCTTTGGCATGAGTTAGGTCCAAAATCTGGGTTACATCATAGATGAACGAGGCATGCATCTGGATCCGGATAAGATCCAAGTAATTTAGGATTGGCCAGCCCCAACCAGTCTAATATAGCTCCACATATTTTTAGGACTCAAAATTTTTTATCGAATTTTCATGTTGGGATTCTCCCATATCACTTGTCTTTTTAGTCAAATTACCAAGGGTAGAGCAAAAGAAAATTTTTCCTGGTCTAAATCCCAACAGAAGGCATTTGTTGAGCTAAATCACCACCTATGTTTTGCACCTATACCCATATTTTCATACTTGCAGCAGCCATTTGAAATTGAGACAGATGCCTCTGACTATGTTATTGGTGTAGTCCTCACCCAGCATAGGCATCCAATGGCCTATCATAGTGAGACACTTTCCGATACAATTTAGAAGTACCCCACCTATGATAAAGAAATGTATTCTATCGTGCATGCTTTCTGGTAATGGAAACATTAAATTCCGAGGAAGGAGATGGTCATCCACACCTATCACGTACCTCTTCAGTATATACAGACACAAGGGAAGTTGCAAAACAATTTCAATCATAAGTGGTCTACATATCTGCAACAATTCCACTTGAACATTAAATAAAAAATGGCAACACACAATGTTGCAGATTTCCTCAACCAACCCCTAGTTGCAACACTAACTACTGTTCTCAACTCTTTTGGCCATGAGACCTCTGGATGGCTGCAACTATACAAAAATGACCCAGATTTTTCCACCACATACTAGATGCTATTGGATGGCAAGAAAGTTCCCAATTTCCACCTCCAACATGCATTATTATGCTACGTAGGCCACCTTTGTGTTCCTGTAAGCGAGTGTACCATGTTTATTTGGGAGGTGCACTAAAATCAGGTCACAAGACACTTTAGTGTGGAGAAAAATTTGATCGTACTAGAAAAGTAATTTTATTAGCCAAAAATCCAAAAATATGTTGGACAATACATCAAATCTTGCACTACATGTTCCATCGCCAAGCCAACCATCAAGAACAAGGTTTGTACACTCCTCCGCTATTCCCAACCAACCATGGAATCCATCTCCATGGACTATCCACATGCCTCCCCTTCTACCAAGAAATGCACTGACTATGTATTTGTGGTCATAAGTGGATGAATTTTTTAAGATGGCTATATTAGTGACCCGCAATAAAAGTATCACAACAAGACACCGAGATTTATTTCTTCGAACGAGTGCGGGTACATTTTTGGATTTCTCTAAACGATTATATCGATTGGGATAGTAGGTTCTCGAGCACATTTTGGTCGATCCTCTCGCCACCATTTGACACCAAGCCACTAAGTTGATTGCATCTCCACCCTAAATCGATGGCCAAACAAAGGTCAAGAATGGGATGACAAGTTATGCACACGCTCTATATACAACACCAAGCATCCTAGAACCTGGGATGAGATCCTTCCCTATGAGCAACACAACTATAATAGAGCTCTCCATAGCTCGACCGGGTCATAGTCCCTTTCAAGTGGGTTTGGAGTTTCAACCTTTGTGTCTGATTGATGTTGTCATGCCTCATGCGACTACACAGACAAAATCCACACATGTACATTTTGATGCTGATAAAACAACCACCTTTATTGAATAAATTTAGCACATATTCTAGCAGGTTCACGACATCTTGGAGAAGTCCAATGTCAAGTACAAGCAACAACATGATCAACATATGGTGCCATACAAGTTTCAAGTGGGTGACAAAGTTTGGTTGCATTTATAGAAACAACGCCTTACCAGAGCCCATCGGAAGCTTATACCACTCCAATATGGGCCTTAAACCATCACCAAGGTTGTGGGAGACATTGATTTTGAGCTCAGTGTTCCCTCATTCCTTGGCCTGCACCTAGTGTTCAATGTAGACCGCCTTCGGCCATACTTTCCACCATTACTAGACACATCAGACATTGCAGAACAACTGACTCCAATAGAGCTAAAAACAAACTACATGGAACAAGACACAATTGATCGGATCATGGACATCTAGGTCAAGAACATTTTCCAGCAGAAAATCCAATTGTATCAGGTTGTCAAAGCTAGCCAATTCCCGCACCAAGGCAAGTAGCTCACCAGGGACCAAGTTCAATAGAATTTTTCCCATCTCATGGAGGCACTCAACGTAGTGGGGACCATTGCTTCCTAAGGGGGAGGATTGATCCAAGTGGATATTGGTGGCCACCCACTTATTCCACTTGGACCCCAACCATTATTTATTTCAGTTTCCTTAATTGTAGCATAGTTTAATATTTTTGACAGATTTTCGGGTCCTAAACTTTCGAAGCCGTTTTGAGGCCCTAAACGACATTTTTTTGGAAAATAGTAAAACCCATTATTTACAAAAAAGGTTTGCAGTTGAAAGTTGTAGTCTTCAGATATATATTTCTAATGAAGTATCGTATGTGTCAAACGAAGATTGTATGCCAAAGTTACAACCTTGGGAATTTGTTGTACCAATTCACCCCAACGGGGCCCACAGACTTTTACTGCTTCATTTCCCAAGGTTAGGTTTTTGGATGTTTAGGGTTTTATATTGTTTCTAAAAAATAAATAGGCCTTTGAGCCTCATTGTAACACAGTTCAGAAGACATGTAGCCGCCACATCTCTTCTTAGTGATAATCTGTCATCACTTGAGCTAGTTTATTTCCATTCTGCATGTAATCAAATTTCAATACTTCATTATTACTGAATTGAAGTTATGTTTTCATTGTATCTCTGTGTTTTTGTTCATATCTGTATTTCATTTCGTTCCTTCATAATCTAGATCAATTTGGTTTGCTACAAGATCGATTTCTATTTGGGTTAGTACATGCTCATTTTTATTCAATCAAGGTTCACTGTATGCCTAATCTGAATTGGTGTTCGATTCCATATGCATAAATTTTCGAAATGTAAATTTATTTCAAACTTTTAAAAAAGTGGTGGGAATTATAAATAGAACTCACGATAATCTACATACAACTTGAGTTCCCCATCATGATATGAGTTTTCTATAAAACTTTTGGGACCCTTCCAAATTTTCTTTATTTTTCTATGTTTGATACTTATTTTGAAGTGAGTTATGAGTTTTCTTATTTTGTTAATGATTTTTCCTTAAACCACATACTCATTTGATCTCTAATTTATTATGCATAATGTCAAAAAAATATAATTAAAAACACTTTTTTAAATCCATATTTAATTCAAGGTCTCTTCAGCTGATAATGTTAGATGTTGGGTACCTAGATGTAGATAAATCCAAATTTGGATCAATCCAAGTCCAATGCTATTTAAGAAAGCTCGATTCTAGATGTTATTGTTTGCATTCAAATCTAGATTCATTTCAAACAACTTTTGGTTTAGTTGAAGAGAGTACCTAATTATTTATATGTAAATCTAAATGGAGCTAAATAATTTAATATTAATTATCTAGATAAAACTAAATAATTTAATATTAATTTCATTAAAAACCTAAAAAATTTTAACTTTTATTATTATTATTATTATTCCCTTTTTTATTATTATTATTCCCATATGTACTTATGTAATATCTGATATGCCTAGTTACCCTATGCAAGTCACTTTGAAATTTGCACATTGACTTTAATGACATGTATTATAAGGTCAGGGTGTCATCCAAGTTAGAGGTTCAGGCCTATACTATACTATGTTAAGAGATTATTTTAAAATGTTTATTTTCATTTCACCTTACTAATGTGATATAAATCACTTATATCACCACTGCTGCAGAAAGTAAAAATGACGAGTCACCACCAAAACCAACTGTGCATTTTAGATGCAACCCGACTAATTCGGATCATATTTTATGGAACTTGACCTAAGGTAACCATTTTCATCATTATTGTTGTAAAATCTGTGTTTAAGTTTCGAGTCTCAAAACTAATTATTGGGTACA
>JAXQQM020076400.1:0-25268 GCA_034641835.2 Pinus albicaulis
TTATCTCTTTTTGTGGGGTTCATACTTTAGATTCTTTTATGATCTTTTTCTTTTAGTCCTTTTATTTTTCTTTTAGGACATACACTCTTTTCATTTTTTAATATGGGAAAACATTTGCAGAAATCAAAAGTATGTACAATATTACAAGACTTAATATAGTCAATTCAAAATTATGATCCCTATTATTATAGGACCCTAACACACACCACCAAGGATGATCAACCTCGCTTTCATATCCAAATCTTCCCATATTTCTAGCTCCTTAGGGTTGGTTGGCATATTGATTTCATTCATGACAAAATCTCGGATCTTGTTTATCTACAAGACCAACTTGATCCTTTCCTTCCAAGTAGTGTCACTTGGAAAACCCTTCCAACCTATCCTCATACTAGAGACCTGCCTACAATTTCGACATTGCAGTGACTCCTTCAGTCACAATATGACCAACTCCCTCTCACTTTTTACTTCGTTGTGCACAACTCTAATTTACTTTCTTCCAAAGTAACTCAGAAATGCTCTGAAACCATGTTGAATTTCCACGACCTTGGGTCCACGTTAGAGTCTTAAATCATTGATGCTACCAAACCAAGAATCTCAACCATGAACTAATTTGCATAGCAGAAAATATAAAGCAGTGAATCAAATATGCACAATATACAAGTTTTAAAAAAAATTGTACAATATTGTACACTCACCAATCTTTGTTATATTAAACCAAATCAGAACAATACAATTTTCTATGGTATATAAGATATAATGACAAACTTGACTGTAGCTCTTCTTTGTAGTATCTTGTCTTGTCGGTCCTTCGCACCCGTACTGCTCACTAGTAGTGCCTTAGTCCATCAAGGCCACTAAACATCGAGACTCTAGGAGGGTTGCCACCTAACACTACTGCATATCCATCTTTAGAGTGTACATGGGTTGATCCAATCTGCTCTTTGGGTTGGCCAATACCTGAGCTCCAAATTACCAAGATAGCAACAAATTTTATCCATCTTGGTGTTGCACTTGGACACCTATATTCACCCAACCTTCAACTACTCTTTTTCCTTCAAGATAGCTCTCCTAAGGCTACTTTGGATAGCCAACACGCTGCCCTCCAACAGACCTATGGCACCCAATCTAATCACTGTTGAATCTACTCTTGGGATGAAACTTCACGACCTTGGAATGTCATACATATGGCATCAACAGGCTACTCCAAACACAATCCAATCCGGTCAATTCAGTCACTATTGTCACTAAATTACTAGTTATGGCATCAAAATTCAACCCTTATCCTCCACGTGAGTCATCACAACAAGCCTCTAAAGGCTATGGTCCTCCAAGGGAGAAGCCCTCCACTCCTACGCTACCTACTTGTGGCTTGTTTAACCCTAAACTCACCCCAAGAGATGGCCCAGTTGATAGCAATGGCATGCAGCCTAACACAACAGTTGTTGTGGGCTTACAACCTCCTCCAAAACTCCACCACACTGCCCTAAAAAAATTACGTTTTGTCTTATAACATTGGGGACTTCTCTGCCCAGCAAAATGCACTTGAAATAGCCCTTAAATTTCCCTCAAACAAATCTGTTTTACTTAAAAAAACTCCTTCTCTCCACACAAAAGTACCCACATTATTTTAGGCTCCTTTCACGTTGCTCCTTAGCTCCTTATAGTTGTGGCTAAGCCTCCTTCAATTTTAAAGATGTAATTCACACAGTTTGATGCTAAAATGACCTGCTTTCACCCTTTATTTATACACAACAAAGGGACTCTACGAATTAGTGAAGAGACACATATATTAGAGTTGTTTACACCAAGCCTAAATGACTTGGCAACCAACAATTACCTTGTCAACTTCAAAAAATTATTTCTCTTTAACAACAACTCAGATTCAGACGATTCTAATTGCATTGGAATCATATCACCAAGCAATATCATCCTCATCCATCACATATCATATATCCATCACGTTTTTGGCCCAAATCACAATGGGTGTAAAACCCCACACTTGGGTTCCAAGCCCACAAGCTGCCCTTGTGGTACTTTTCCCTCAAAACACTGAACCTTCGGGCTTGGAGTACCTCCCAAGCTACACAAATCAATAAGCTAGAAGGAAGGGATGAAAACTCGAACCTTGAGAGCGAGGGTATTCAACAAGCTTGGTAATTTCCCTGTGGAAGAAGAGGAAGCTAGAACCAAGAGGAAGTTGAGGACTTTTTCCCCCAATGAGATATTCGTTGGGAATTTCTGTGGATTCTTTTCTGGGCACAATTCAAGGTGACCTAAGGCCAAAAACAATATTCAACTAAGAATACATCATGGTTTTCAAGCTTTTGTGGTTATCGTTTATTGAAAAATCTCCATATTATCCATAGTGTTATAAAACAATGGTTGATATTTCGAATCCCAACGGGGATCCATCTTCGGGACTAGATGTTGAATGAAGAATGAAAGAAGGACGAAAAGGTCAAGGTTTATATAGTGAAAAAGGAGAAGAAGAAGAGTCGACAATAACTGACTAATTAATATTCTATTAATTTATTTAATGAATTTTATTTTAATAAATTACAATAATTATAATAGTATATATAACCTCATCTATTCATTAATTAAATAATAATACTTGTTAATTTATTTTAATAAATTTTAATAAAATTAAATAGTTTAAATAATTATATTAATTGCTTAATTTTAAATGATAAAACCTAAATGTTACTAAAAAAATTATTAATTTTTTTATGAAATTATAATTATTACTAACTTAAAATTATCTAATTAAATTAATAATATAAGGGTTAATTCTTAATCTTTAATTTAGTGAAGAATTTTGAACTATAATTCCCTGGAATATGAGATAACCCTAGATGGTAATAATAATAGTAATGTATCCACAAGAAATAAAAAACATTCACTCTCTACCCTTCGCCACGCATAAGGTTTTTGGTTCTGCGTGGGGTGCTCGCCCTGGCTAGGGCTTGGCCCAATTGCAGAATCTCAGGACCCTCCTCCGCCTCCGCCTCCTCCTCCTCCTCCTCCTGATTTCGAGGCGTTCAAGCTTCTAATTGCTCCCCAACCTAAGAAGAAGAAGCAGCTCGCCTCCAAATTTGTCAAGTGACTAGATGAGATTCCCTTGGTGGCTCTCTCGCCTAAGGGTCTGATGAAAGTGGCCCTTGCGGACCGTGCTCTAGTCGGACAGTTCACGGGCTTATGGCCCTCATTAAAAACAACAAAGGCCTGGATCACTCGAAACTGGAAGCCCCTTATTGCAAGCAGCATTACCTCATACTCCCTGGGGCAGGGGCTTTTTCTGTTCAAATTCAAAACCAAGGAGGATAAGGACCTAATCTTCAGAAACGGGCCCTATTTCATGGGTCCTCAAGGGATGTACCTAGATCACTGGACTCCGGACTTCGACCCCTTGGAGGATGTCCCATTTGTTGTTCCAGTCTGGGTCAGGCTCCTAAACTTGTCGGTGCACTGCTAGAACTAGGAATCCTTTCAGCAAATCGGCAATGCCCTCGGGAAATTCATAGACAGAGCTAATAACAAGGACCAATATGACTGCGCCAGAATCTGCGTGGAGGTGGACCTCAAAGTTAGGCTGCCAGAAGCCATCAAGCTAATGGTGGGAAACTGGTCCCATCTACAAAAATTAGATTACAAACAGCTATCATTCAAATGCCGCGGATGTCATGACTATGGCCACTTCACCAAGAATTTTCCCAAAAATACAGCCCTAGAAAAGGAGAAATAAGAAGGATGGAAGCAAGCCAAGAAACCCAGAACGAGCCTTAAGCCAGGGCGAACGAAAAGGAAAGGGAAGTTCAGCACCCACGGGGAGTATTCCTAAAGCCAAACCCTCCCAGAAAGGCCAAGAGAACAACTTTGCAGCCTAGAGTTTAGAGGCAAAGGAATTCCAAGAAATCGATCCACATAACATGAAAAAGGACCTCAAAATGTAGGAAACCCTAAAAACATTGAAGATAGGCGAATATTCTGGAGGAACCTCAAAAGACAAAGACTCTGTCACCGAGGTGGAAGATCAGGATTCGGAGGAGTCGGAGGAAGAAGGAGAAATTGGGGACTCCCAAACTTCGGTCAGAAGATCTACCAAGGGATGGAAATCCTCCAGGGAAAAGAGAGAACAAGAAACCTACAAGAAGAAGTTGCAGGGGACCCAGCTGACCCTAGAAAAGATGTTGGAAAAAAAACCCTAAAGCACACAGAAATCAAAGCCAGGGCTCTAAAGGAGCCCTCTCATCTCAAAAAAGGAAGTAATGAAGATCGTCCCCTAGAACTGTAGAGGGATGGGTAGCAACCTAAAAGAAGAAGCAATGAAAAGTCTAGTAAGGTTGGAAAGGCCCAACATTCTCTCATCTAAGAGACCAAAATGGAGGAAATGGACTTTCTCCATAAAAGCAAACAATTTTGGGGAAAAGGGGGAGGTGTCCCAGTCTCCTCTAGAGGCGCCTCAAGAGGGCTAGGAATGCTATGGGACGAGACATGCTTTGAGAAAATCCAGGTTAAACTTAACTCAAACTAGATTTTTACTCAGCTTTTTCATCTTCACACCAAATAAACTGTGAATCTCTTCAACATTTATGCTCTGGTCTTCTTGGGAGACAAAAAATTCTGCTGGGAATCCATTAGGGAACTAGAAAATGAGATTTAGATGGATAATGTCATTCTTTTTGGAGACGTGAACATCACTTTAAGTCAAGAGGAGAAGCGAGGGGGTAGCATTGTAAGGGATCCAGCCAGGGAATAGGTGAAAGATCTCATTCAGGACTGGGATCTGTTGGACGTCAAGCCACCCAAGGGAAAATATACTTGGACCAATATAAGACCGGGTCCAGGCCACACTACTACAAGGTTAGATTGTTTTCTCATCCAGAGCTCATTCTTGCTTTTAGGTCTTCAAGATGTCAGTTCTGATATTATTTCTTCGTCGGTCTCTGATCACAAGCCCATCAGACTTGAGTTGAAGCCGCAAATGAATATGGGACCTATTCCCTTCATTTTAGTGCCCTCTGGGTGCAGCAATCTGAATTTTTGGACAAAGTTGAGGAAGTCTGGAAACAACCTGTCAGTGGATCCCCCTTCTTTGTATGGAAAGAAAATTTGAGGAGATTGAAGAGGGCCCTAAAATTCTAGGCTGAAGCCCTCCCCTCTCCGACTGAGTCAAGGCAGAAGGCCCAGACCTGTTTGGAAAGTCACCAGAAACAAATGGAAGAGATGGACATCTCGAAGTACAGCTTAATCTTGGAAGAGGAGCTCCAGGCTAATCTCCATAAGGCTTGTTTTCGGGAGGAGGAATATTGGAGACTTAAATCTCGTAGTTTGTGGCTACAAGCTAGGGACAAGAACACCTCCTTCTTTCATAAGCAAACTCAGGCCAGAAGAAGTTTTAACTCTATAGTGGAGATAACCTCAGGAGATCAAACCTTCTCCGGCCCCACCAGCATCAAACATGTTTCCCATCAGCACTTCAAAGATATGTACACAGAGGACAAGAAAGAAAGTCTCAGCTCTAATCTGCTCGATTTGGTCCCTCTAAAGGTCAATATCCAAATGAACGCTATGTTGATTAATCATGTCACAGTCAATGAAATCAAGTAAGCTCTTGATGAAATGGATCCGGACAAGGCTCCTTGGCCGGATGGATTCACTGCTCGATTCATTAAAACTTGTTGGAACATTGTCAAAAAGGATCTCTACAAAATGATCTTAAAGTCCTAGACCTACCACAAGATTGGGGGCAGCACCAACTTGGCCTTCTAGTCCCTTCTACCTAAAGAGAAGGGTGTAAGTACTTTCAATAGATTTCGGCCAATCTCACTCTGCAACATTGGCTACAAACTCATCACCAAAGTCATGGCCAACAGACTGAAAGGCCTTCTTCCTGAAATCATCCCTGACAATCAAGGGGTATTTTTCAAAGGTAGGTAGATAACTTATAACTTCATTCTAGTTCAGGAAGTGATCCATTCAAGCATCCAAAGACAAGAAAAAGGCATGGCTATCAAACTGGATCTGGCTAGTGCATTTGACAGAGTTAGGCACAAATTTCTCTTTGGGGTCACGCAGCAATTTGGGTTTGACTGCCACTTTCTAAACTGGGTCAAGGCCTACATTGCGGAACCATGGATTGCTCCTATCGTCAACGGGCGTGTTACAGACTTCTTCAAGGCAAGTCGCGGGATAAAGCAGGGGTGCCCCTTATACCCTCTTCTCTTTGTCATTCAAGCTTTTGTCCTCAGTTTTATGCTGGAGAAAATTCAAATCAAACAAGAGCTTATGGGCCTTAGGATCGCCAGGGGATTCAGAGACATAAACCATGTTCTCTTTGCTGATGACTCCATTCTCCTGGGGGGTGCTTCCGCCATTTTGGCCTCCCGCTTCAAACTGGAGTTGGATCGCTACTGCCTTGAGTCTAGAAGTGTACTCAACATGGGAAAATGCTTTATTTATGCTTGGAATCTCACTAGCCTCGAGCTAAGCACTATCACCAGAATTTTGGGCTTCAAAGGTTCCATGAAATGGGGTTATTTTAAATTCCTTGGGCTCCCGATCTTCCAAGGACGCCTGAGTGGGAGGGACAGGCACCCTTTTCTGGACAAATTCAAGCTTAAAATGCAAGCCTAGGGCGTGTCATGGCTAAATCTGGCATGTAAGACCTTTCTTATTAAGTCAGTTCTTAATAGTCTTCCAATTTTTCAGATGTCTTTCTTGTTGGCTCCAGTGGGCATTCTTCGCAAGATGGAGCAATCTCTTCACTCCTTTTTTCTGGAAGGGAGGGAAGAAGAATTCCAAAAGAATTGCGTTGATCAGTTGGAATAAAATCACCATGATGCTGCTGGAAGGTGGCCTTCACATAAGAGATCTCAGGGAACACATTTCTTTGGGGGCCAAGATATTATGGCAGCAGGTGGCAAGGAACCCGGGATGGGTGCAGATTGCCTTATGGAAAAAAATATAGCTTTGGAAGGCGCCTTCGCAGCCTGGATAATTTTCAATCTAATTGTCAGGGCTCCCATATTCATTAGCTGTGTAAACGCGCTCTTCCGTTGTTGTGCGACCATCTGTATTGGATTCCAAGCAATGGGAAATGGATCATATTGTGGGAGGACAGGATCATGGATGCATAAGCTATTGGGGAGGACCTTGAGTTGCTGGAGCTAAAAACGTGGATGATTGCAGGTGGTCGATGCACGTTGTGGGACATTTCATATTGGGATAACAGCAACTAGGAAGGATGGCAGAAAATAGATATTCTTGCCCATCTGGAGCAAGCATGAGCCAAATTCATGGAAGCGCTGGTTGGGAAAGCCCACCTAAACGTAAGGAAAAAAGACAGAAGGGATTGGGGTTCCTCGAAGGGATGCTACTCCGCAGCAAAAGGCTACAGATGTCTTAAAGCCATTCCCACTGTCCCCCGCAACCCTGTGATTTGGAAAGGGATCTGGTAGGTTAAAAGCATTTCTAAGATTGATATATTCATCTGGAAGATGGGGCACAATAGTATTCTCACAGCTTAAAATCTACAGCGTCGCAGCCTCCATTGCCCCTCCCGATGTCCGCTCTGTCAACAGCAGGAGGAAAATGCGTTTCACATCTTTCTTGAGTGCCGCTATGCCCAGGACATATGGAACGAAACTTTGCTTATCTGGAAAAAATGCCCCACACTTCCATCCAACACCACAAGTTTATTTTCCTTTTGGGGAGACTTGTTCCCTAAATTTTTCCCCATGAGAGGCTTTCCTTTTGAGGGGTGGATGACTATCCCAAAGCTCATCTGATGGAAGATTTGGCTTGAAAGAAACAATCGGATATTTCAAGAGAAGGCCCTTAACCAGTAGCAAATCGATGTGAAAATCAAAAGCCTATTCCAAGAAATAATGTAGGCCAAGGTGAACCAAAAGAAGGTTTGTAGCTTAAACCAGCAAGGCAGGGAGTGGTGTCAGCAGTTGGGGCTAAATCTCCCCACGAGACAAAATATGGAGAAATACAGAGAAGAATGGAAAATCAAGTTGGAGGATGAGGAATTCAACAAATGGAGAAGTAGCACAAATATTCACACTATGTTTTTTGATGGTGCAGCAAAGGGGAATCCAAGCAAGGCTGGAGGTGGAGGAATTATCCGCTACCCTTCAGACCAAATCATTGCCCACTTTGCATGGGGATTGGGGCTCACCTCAAACAATCAAGTGGAAGCCATGGCTCTTCTCCAAGGCTTGAAATAGCTGCAAAAACATGGAATTAAGGAGGCTCATGTTATTGGAGACTCAAAACCTCATTGGCCTGATTGTGACAAAATTGGTCCCCAAAGATCTCCACTTGCAACGGCTTTTCGATCGTATTAATAAGTTGACCGTGTCTTTTGACAGACTTTAGTTCTTTCATGTCCTTTGGAAAAATAATACAGAAGCGGATCTCGAGGCCAACATTGTTGTTTCTTTACATGTGGTATCTCTCCTCTGCGATGAGGGGGATTCATGGGACCCTATGCCTTAGTCAACCTCTCTTCCTATCATGTATTGTTGTCTCTTGCTGCAATAATTTGTTTGTATTAAAAGCTATGCTATTCAATGGGAAATTGCTAGACTGAATGTAAGAAGCAGAGTAGGCGAACTTTGCATTTCAGAAACCCCCTAGACTTTGGGTCTTGAGACGTAAAACCATCGAGCATAAGTCTTGAAATTTTTGAAGCAATATAAACATACCAATTTCTGTAAAAATAATAATAATAGTAAGAATTATTTACAAAATTAATAATTAATAAAAATAAATAATAGTTTACTTAATTAATATTAACATTCTTTTATTCAAACAAGTATATATATATGTATGTATGTATGTATGTATGTATGTATGTATGTATGTATGTATTAATTCAATCCTAATTAATATAATATTATAATAAATTGAATTTGATCATTATTAGATATAATTTTTATTAAAGACCTTAGATACTAATAATTATTAATTCATTAATTAATTTTATTAAAGAAAATAAAAATTGATTATTAAGGATAATTATTAAAAGTAAATAATCCAATTAGTTGTTTGAAACGACCAAATCCTATTTTTTTTTCTTTGGGGAGGAGAAGCAAACCTGCAATATTATACCTGGGATGAAATCAAACTCTAGGAGCACATTTGTCGAATTAGAGGCTGCCAACTGTCACTGATCTCGTATCCTCCATCCCTATTAATGTTATGCAGGTGTTTTATAATCTCAATTGCTTCTCTATTTTTTCTTCTTCAATAGTGTTCCTCCCTGGCAATGATTTTAGCATCCTCAAGACGCAAGTAATGTTTAGCTTTCGAGGAGTGATCAGTAAGGGCCAAGGTGCAAGATCGCTCATGTTTAATATTGGCACCATGCTCTTTAAGTCATTTTTTAAGAGAGCGCCCGATTTCACCAATATAACTCTTCCTGCATGAATAGTCAATCTCTTAAACACCTTTAAGCTGTTCATGACTAATATTATCTTTAACTGACCGCATTTTTTGTCTTATAGTTCCTGCTGCTGAAAATTGCGGGAAATGTCATTTCTTCCCAAAACCTTGGCGATCTTATCCGAAACACCCTTAATGTATGGTAGAAAAACCCTACCACAACTTTCTTGAGGTCCCTGGGGCTTCTTGGATATGACCGAACCTTTAGCTCTTTTTATGGCTTTTCCGATTTCTCTCTCTTTATATCCTATACCCATGAAAACATATGACAAGTGAGTGATTTCCTCTTTCAGGTGCTCCTCATCGAATATCCTTAGGGTTATTACAGCAAGAGTATTAACGACACCAAATTTCTGAGCAGGATGATGGTAAGACTTAGCATGAAGGTAGTTATCATTATGGGTTTTCTTCCTAAACACCTAATGCCCCAATGTTCCATCCCCCTTTCCGATAACAAGGACATCCAAGAAAGCAATTCTCATGTTTTCTTCAATCTCCACAGTAAACTTAATCTTTGAGGAAATTGAGCTGAGGTGATTAAATAATCTCTCGATATTTTCCGTACCATGCGTCCACATTATGTTGGTGTCATCTATAAATCTTTCCCACCAAGTTGGACTTAAGGGAAAAGAGGCAAGGGCTTTCTTCTCGAAGTGCTCCATAAATAAGTTTGTGACAATAGGTGAGAGGAGCGATCCCATTGCGACACCTTACAGTTGTTCATAGAATTCTCCTTGGAAGCTAAAGAAGGTGGATCGTAAACAAATCTCAGCAAGCTTAGTTGTTTCTGGATCCGTCGACCATTTTTTTATAACACTGTGGATAATTCGAATATTTCTACAATAAGAATACATCGTTGAAATTCTATTCTTGCAAGGTAAATTGAGATTATTTTTTTTAAGTCAAGATATTCTAGGATTATGTGATGTTGTTCATGTTAACAAATGTCTTTTTGAAGAATTTCATAACCCATTGCTATTACTGATGATATAAGAAGCAATAACCAAGTATGATGAGGGTATTCCATATTCCCTTTTGATGGATACATGTTACTTTTATAAAGCAGTCTTTATTAGAGATCTTGTTGGTGTTGATCAGTGGTTTTCATTGATGTCAACCCAAGTAACACCACGGGCTACCCCGATCTTGCATGGGAATTTTGACCTACCAAATTACTATATTCCGAGTCAAGGATATTTTTTATGGTTTCTAATTGTCTAAATTTTTCCGTTGATATATGGCACGCCACGTAATTATTCACGGTTTGATAGATATTCATGTTTGAAGTTAGTAACCCCAGTTAGTGGGCTAAAACCCCATGGGGTTGTGGCATGACACTAATAATTGGTTGCGGTCACTAAAAAATCAATAATTAATAATTTTTAAGCTCCTAAAATCCCTCCCATGTTCACTTGTTGAATACCCTCTCAACCTAAGCATTTATATAAATTGTGATCCTCATATCCTCCTCATGTAGGGATTTCGCTACTTGAAACAGGTCATCATGGAATTTTCACTAGAATTTTTTTTTTCTACAAAGGTTCATAAGCTAAAAATTTTATGAGCTGAATCTGAAATGCTACAGAAGCTCGTGTAAAAATTTCAAATCATGGTGCGCAATATTTTTGGAGATATGATCTGTCGAAGTTAGGGTTTTTGCAAGCTCCTGAACTTCATCTCAAAGAGGTGACCTTGGGAAAATTGTCATAACTCTCTCTCTGAGTATCGGATTGGAATTCTATAAAAATTTGTGGATAGTGCATGGACTATAGTTTTCTGTGTATAAATTTCATAGCCGAATGAGGAAACATTGACACATGGCATGCTGTACAATTTTGCTCTACTGAACAAGTCCATAATTAGGTCATTATGAGAGATTGGGCATAAATTTGTCTTGAAGAATCCAAATTGGATCAGACCTATGGCATTGGAACAAAGACTCAGAGGACTATTAAAGGACCAAAAATAACATATTGGGGATCTGAAATAACAGAGATAAACCAAATTCAATATCGAGCTCCTAGAATGCAAGAAAAAGCTAGATCATGTGTTGTCAAGGGCTGCAAAGGACCAAATTTTCTAGGGAAGAAAAGCAAAGCAAGGTGCAACAGAGGTAAGCTCCATGTAAGTATATTATGTATATTCATTTTCATCTCTTAATTGAATTAGGTTCTTTGTATTCTATTTATTTTTTAGCACTGACATATGCTCTACGGGATGAGGTAAGTTTTGCTATATCACGTCATGGGTATTTCCTTGAAGACTTTTTGCAGGTATTATATATTCATCAAGATAAGACTCAATGCATGATCTAATGTTCTGAATAGTGAGAAAGGGTATCAAGACAAGAGCAGCAATCAAGGTGCAGAACAACAGCAAGAAGTTCACCACATGAAGTCTTCACGTGGGAAGCACTGCATACAGTCATTGTAAAGGTATCATTGTACTGGGTCATTGTAAAAGCATCATTGTAAATTTTTACAAGTGTCTATTTCCCAAGAATTGAAGAGGAAGTGTTGGGAGGTCTAGTATCATCATTAGGTATTTGTGTCATAGTTGGGGTTATGGTCTAGTGTGTCTTCTTCTTCTACATCATTCTATATCATTGTAAAGTGGACCATTTTAACCTGGTATGGGAGTCCATTCTTCTTTTATTATTCTATAGGGTGGTAGGGTGATGCTAGGCTGGTGCATAAAGTCACCAATAGGTTCAAGCCTGTGAAAACTTCAGGGTGGTAGGGTGGTGCTAGGGTGAGTTGTAGCTCACTGGGTGTTGGGGCATCCATTCAGTTGACTACTGAAGAATCTCGGGTGTTGGAGCGTCCATCCAATGAGAGCTGGAGAAGAATGTTTTTTTAGATTCTAGGAAATTGGAGCTTTATTTTCAAATGGAGTTGAATATTAAAGAATTATTAGAAAAGCATTCAGATGGTTTTTGTCCCGGAGGGGGTTTCCACCTTAAAAACTGTGTACATTTGTGTTCCTTTTGTTTACTGCTATAATTGTACAAACACTGATAATAATTGAAGATTAACTAATGCTATGAAAGATTAATAATTATACTAATTGAAAGGAATATTGATTCACCCCCCCCCCCCAAGCAATTCCAACAATTGGTATCAGAGCTTGGTTCCTTCAGTGGCACTTTAACAGTTGGAAGGAGGTCATGGAGCATAGCAAGAATGGTGTACCTATGTTCAATGAAAATCATTATTCACTTTGTAAAGGAAGAATGGAGGTCTATCTCTTGGCACAAGGTTACGAAGTATGGGACACTGTTCAAAATGGCTTTACACCAACCGCGGATGAACAAGGTAAGAAGAATTTGGTAAATGATGTAAAAGAAAATAATATTATTATCAATGGACTTATTGAATCTTCTTATCATAAGGTGCTAGGTTGTAAAACCGCCAAAAATGTATGGGACAAGCTTGAGAATATATATGCAGGTGACTAAAATTTCAAAGAAGCAAAGCTTCAAATCTACAGAGAAAAATTTGAGCAACTCAGAATGAAAGAAGATGGCAACATTGTTGCATACTTCCAATCCGTTGATGAAATAACCAACACTCTGGAAGGATTGGGAGAGCCTGTTGAAGAGAAGACTATTATACGAAAGATTCTTGGAACGTTACCAGGGAGATTCAACCCAAAGGTATCAGTCTTAGAATACAGTGCAAATATGGACAAACTCAGAAAGAGGAATTACATGGAGTTCTCATAGCATATGAAATGAGACTTGATGAAGAAGAGGGTACTTCACATCTATAAATTGCGTTCGTTGCATCTAAGAAAACCAATAAGGAAAAACAACCTTCAAAGGAAAAGACCAGCACCTACAAGTTTGAAGAAAAGGAAGATGATGAAGAAGGTCTTTCAGATGGAGAATATTCTTAATTTACGAGAAAACTAAAAATTGGTAAGGGAAAATTTAAAGGTAAACTTCCATTGATATGTTTCGTGTTGTGTAACCAACTCCAAAAATAGAAAAAAAGAGATATCAACGCCTTAGAAATCAGCCACTTCGAGGGGGCAACCTCCAATACATTACATAAATGAACAATTCTTGGATGATACAATTTACAAAACCTCCTTTCTATATATAGGAGTCCATGGGGCCATACTGTAATCCTAGTGGGCCACAATGTAATCCTAGCCGACCTAACAATAATAATTTAAGGGCACAATAATAACAAAATGGGGGTTACAAGGGTACAATAATAACAATAAGGGGGTTACACTAACAACAATAAGGGACTATACTAGTAATATAGGGACCTAACATGCCCTCTCCTTCAAAAAAGTGTTGTCCTCAACGCTTGAGTAGCTCTGGGTGCTTCTGTATAAAATTATCATCCTCCCATGTAGAATCTTCAGTGGGTAAGTTCTTCCACTCGATGAGATACTCTGAAATTGATCGATTCCGTAGTTGTCGAGTTCTTGTTTCCATGACCGCTTCTGGTTCCAATATGATTTTTCCTTCCTCATCAAGTTCAGGCAATATTGTTTGAACTGGAAGATTTTCACCTATAACCTTCTTTAAGCACGAAACATGGAAAACTGGATGTACTCGCGAAGAAGCAGGAAGCTCCAATTTGTATGCCATAGTACTAATCTTTTGCAACACCTTGTAAGGACCATAGTACTTTGGCGATAATTTATTATCCTTCTTTTCTTGCTTGAGGGACATTTTTTTGTATGGTTGTAGCCGTAAAAATACCTAATCTCCTACATCAAAACTTCTCTCACGCTGATGTTGATCCACTGTTGTTTGATCTGACTTTGAAAGCAAATCTAAGTTTGGGTTAAGAGTTGGAGAACTTTCTGTCGATGCTCGATGTGATCTTCAAATCGCTTGAAATCCTTCAATTTTCCTCAAAGATGATGTGATGGATGGTGGATGATATCCATAAAGTGCCATAAATGGGGTCATTTTTGTCATGAAGATGGGAAGGAAGTGTTATACCACCATTCAACAGAGGTAACCACTTAATTCACTATGTTTGTTTATCAACTACAAAACAACGAAGATATCCTTCCAAACATTTATTTACTATCTCAGTTTGACCATCAGATTGAGGATGATAAGATGAGCTATGAGCTAATTGAGTACCCAAACAAGAAAATAACTCCGTCTAAAAATTTCCGGTAAAAATGGGATCTCTATTGCTCACAATAACCCTTGGGCTTCCATGTAGCTTTTGAATTCTGTCCATAAATATAGTAGCAACTGTACTTGCTTTTAATGGATGAGATAATGCACAAAAGTGTGCATACTTGGTAAGTCTATCAACTACCACCATGATGACACTCTTTCCTTCGGACTTAGGTAAACCTGTGATAAAATCCATTGAAATCTCCTCCCAATGTTGACTTGGAATGGATAAAGGTTCTAGAAGTCTCGGGGTCTTAATTGTCTCAACTTTATTCTACTGGCAAACCAAACATTCTGCCACAAACTTTTGAATATCAGATTTAAGGCCATCCCAAAAAAATTCTTTCTTCACCCTGTGGTAAGTTTTTAAAAATCCTGAGTGTCCTCCTAAAGGAGAAGTGTGCAATTCGAGAAGAATCTTTTGTTTTAGTTGGGAATTCTTACAAAGATATAAGCGATCTTTGTACCATAAGGAATCATTTTTCCAACTAAATGTATCAGATATACTAGGATCTTGCTGCAACTTTTGAATGAGTGTCCATACATCTTTGTCCTTCTTCCATTCCTCTCTTGCTTCGGTTATCCAATCTGGTTGGATAATAGAAATGGCACAAAGCAATACTTCCACCTCTTCATTCTTTCTTGAGAGTGCATCTGCAACAACATTAAGCTTTCCTTTTTTGTAGATTATTTCAAAGTCATAACCCAACATCTTTGTGACCCATTTTTGTTGCTCTTCTGAAGATAGTCTTTGTTCCAAAAAGTGTTTAAGAATATCATGATTAGTTTTTACCTTGAAGTGTCTTCCCATTAGGTAAGTTCTCCATTTCTTTAGTGCATGCAGTATTGCTAACATTTCCTTCTCATAAATAGGTTTCTGTAAATACTTTCCTTTGATTGGACGAATTTCAAAAGCAATGGGTCTTCCTTCATGCATTAAAACTGCACCAATTCCATTTCCTGAGGCATCACATTCCACAATAAAGGTTTTTGTGAAGTCTGGCGTAGTTAAGACCGGTGCTAGGCACATTGCCTCTTTAAGATGTTCAAAGGCCTTAGTTGCTTCAGGAGTCCATGAAAATGCATCTTTCTTCAATAATGTTGTTAGAGGTGCTGCTATTCTCCCATTATTCTTAACAAACTTGCGATAATACCCTGTTAACCCGAGAAATCCTCGCAACTTCTTTATGGTTGTGGGGACTTTCCATTCCTTAATGGCTTTAATTTTGTTAGGGTCTACTTTAACACCCTCGTGAGATACAATATGACCCGGATATTCCACCTCTTGTACTCCAAAGAAACATTTGGATTTTTTTGCATATAATTGTTTCTCCTGCAATAGTTTGAGCACCCTGTCAACATGTTCAACATGATCCTTCCAAGATCTGCTATAGATTAGTATATCATCAAAAAATACTAGCACAAATTTTCTAAGGAAGGGTTTGAAAATGGAATTCATCAACCCTTGAAATGTAGAAGGTGCATTGGTAAGGCCAAAGGCATGACCAAAAATTCATAATGACCCTCATGAGTTCGAAATGCTGTTTTTGGAATATCTTCAGTCTTCATTCTAATTTGATGATATCCTGAACGAAGATCCAACTTGGTAAATAAATTGCTCCATGTAATTCATCCAATAATTCATCAATCACAGGAATGGGAAATTTGTCTTTAATGGTGAGCTTATTGAGCTCCCTATAATCCGGACACATTAGCCATGATCCATCCTTCTTGTGTACCAATACTACAGGAGCAGAGAAAGAACTTTGACTGGGTTGAATTATACCCGCCTCTAACATTTCTGCGATCATACGTTCAATTTCGCTCTTTTGGAAGTAAGGATATCTATAAGGCCTGATGTTTGGAGGAACACTTCCTGGAATCAAATGAATAGCATGATCATGATCACGAATAGGTGGGATTCCTTTGGGAGTTTAAAACACCTTGGAATGATTGTCCAAGACTTGTTGGAGATCTGCAGAAATAGATGATTTTGATGTTGGAACTTCTAGTGAGCATAATTGTGCAATGATGCCTTGTTTTTCTTTTTTTAAAAGGTTTGTCATGACATTAGAGCTTATTATCTTTCCCAGCTTCCCCACAATACCCCGTAATTCAACTTCCTTTCCTTCTAAAAAAAATTCAAGAAAAGTTCTTGAAAATTAAAAGCTACCGTCCCCAAAGATTGTAACCATTGTACTCCTAGTACAACATTAGCACCTCCCATAGGAATGGAAAGCACTGGACTAGTCAATACATATTCCCCCATGGTTAGCTTGATATTATTGCATTTTCCAGAGAAATTTATAGTTCCTCCATTTGCAACCATCACTTGACATTCTGGTGCTGGGTATAGGAAACAATTTAATTCCTTGGCTACCTTATAATGAATAAAATTATGAGTGCTACCTGAATCAATCAACACTATTACCTTTTTCTTCTTGATATGTCCTTCTATCCTCAGAGTTTGAGGAGTGGTAATTCCTGCCAGTGCATTACACGATATGGTCGGATTCATTTCTTCCTCTTCTAGAGTTGGTTCCTGGTGTATATCCTCTTCTTGTTCATTTTCTTCTTCCTCTTCACAATCTATGTAAAACAATTTCTTCTCAGCACACTTATGACCTTTAGTGTATTTGCTATCACAACTGTAGCAAAGCCCTTTTGCTCTTTTTTCTTCCAATTGTTGTGGTGTCAACCTTGTAGGTTGTGAAAATCTAGGCGTAGCAACACTTCCCTCTTTATAGAATTGAGTGGTAGGCTTCCTTGTCGCTATTATTTTACATTCAACTTTTCTTGCCAACCTGAATGCCTTCTCCAATGAATCGGGTTCCAAAACACGAACTTCATGTTGGATGTTATCCTTTAAAGTGCCTATGAAGAGATCGATCCTGTGTTCCTCTGGAATATCAGTTACCCTTATATTCAATTTTTGGAAGTCCTCGATGTGCTGCCCCACTAAACCCTTTTGTTTGAGATTTATCAATTGGCTAAAGAAGGTGTTGCTCTTTGTATCCTCATAATGTGCTATCATTTCCTCCGTAAAAATTGACCAAGTGACAATTTTTTAATGGGAGCAAAGCCATCGATACCATACAAATGTATTTTGTTCTAAATGTAAAGTCGCAATGCGTACCTTTTGTGTGTTTTGCACGTTATGAAGATCAAAATATTGCTCCATCTGTAGTATCCATGTTACAGGATCCTTTCTGTCAAACTTCCTCATATCCATTTTTGGAATATGGTGGTTCTTCCCGCCAACATTAGAGTTTATGAAATCACGATTAACATTTATTTTGTTCTCATCATGAGGTTCTTCTACTATCTTTTCACCATTACGAAACATTTCTTGTATCAACTTTGTCAAACCTTCTATGTCTGCTTTTAGATCATTCTTCATGTTTTCCATGTTGTCTTTCATGTCATCCATCTTAGCTTCCATGCCATCCATCTTAGCTTCCACGCCAGCTTCAATGCCATCCATCTTAGCTTCCATGCCTTTCTTCAAACCGTCCATCTTCGCTTCCACGCCTTTCTTCAAAACTTCCATTTCATTTTTTGTTGCTCTTTGCGAGAGTGAAATTTGTTGCACTTGCTCTTGTAATTTTGATAGATCATGTTGCAATTCTTCATCTTCATGAGTCATAGTAGAGCCTTATGAAGGCTTAATGGGTGTTGAATTATTTTTATGAGGCACTTTTTTAGAACCCAATACTGATATCTATTCTACAATATGCCCTTGGAATCAATTCAAATTGATTTTTCAAACAAGACTTATGCAATTCGGAAAAAAAAATACACACATTTTTCTTGTTTTTGAGGAGCTCGATATTGAAATTTCATTATCTCTGTGATTATAGCTCTGCAATATCTAAAATTCAGTACTGAAGTAGCCCTCTGAATTCTCTTTTGAATGCCACAGGTCTGACCTGATTTGGATTCTCCAAGACAAAGTTATGTCCACTCTCCCACAATGACCTAATTATGGACTGGTTCAGTAGAGCGAAATTGTATGACTTGCCACGTGTCACTGTTTCATCCTTCACCTTTGAAATTGATAGCCAAGAAACTACAGTTCGTTTACTTATGACCACTTTTTACGGCACTCCAATCCGATGCTCAGAGAGAGATTTATTGAACTTTTCCCACGATCACCTATTTGAGATGAAATTCGGGAGCCTGAAAAAGCACCACCTTCCACAGATCATATCTCCAAAAATATTGCGAATCAAGCTCTAAAAATTTTTGACGAGTTTCCTCAGGATTTCAACTTCGTACCATAAAAATTTTAGATTCTGACCCTTCGTAGAAAAAAAGTTATAGCGCAAATGCCACGATGACCTTTTTAGGAGCCTGAAAAGAGACCTAACTTCCACAGAACATATCTCCGAAAATATTGCGAACCAAGCTCTGAAATTTTTAGACAATCTTCCTCAGGATTTCAGATTCGCACCCTAAAAAATTTAGCTTCTGAAACTTGGTAGAAAAAAAGTTATAGCGAAAATTCCACGATGACCTGTTTGGAGCAGCGAAACCCTAGAATCCAAAGCTCTGATACCAAATGTTGTGTAACCAACTCCAAAAATAGAAGAAAAGAGATATCAACGCCTTATAAATAAGCCACTTCGAGGGGGAAACCTCCAATATATTACATAAATGAACAATTCTTGGATGATACAATTTACAAAACCTCCTTTCTATATATAGGAGTCCATGTGGCCATAATGTAATCTTAGTGGGCCACAATGTAATCCTAGCCGACCTAACAATAATAATTTAAGGGCACAATAATAACAAAATGGGGGTTACAAGGGTACAATAATAACAATAAGGGGGTTACACTAATAACAGTAAGGGACTATACTAGTAATATAGGGACCTAACATTTCGACTCTGGTGAGGTTGGGCATTTCGCAGCAAAATGTCCAAACAGAAGTGATGGCAACTCAAAAGGAAAGAAAGGCCTTAAGAAATTCAACAAGCAAGGCAAAAAGAATGGATTCAAAAGGAACTTTCTCTCTAAAGAATATAGCTCATCATTCGATGAAAACAGTGACAACGAAGAAGAAGCCAATGAGAGAGTATTGTTTATGGCCAAGCACAATAAACAAGAGGTATCAAACAACAAAGAAGAAGGGTTGAACTTAGAATAATTTTCTTAGGAGGAAATCAAGCTTATAAAAGAGCTCAAGGCTGAGAAGTTCCATTCCAATAATCTTGAAGAAAAAGTTCAAGGTCTCAAAATTGAAGTTGAAGAACACAAATGTATTGAAGAGTCACTTCCAAAGAAGTTGGAAGAAAGAAACCAAGTAAGGGAAGCATTAGAAGTTGAAGTAGTCTCATTGTGTAAGGAAGTGAAGAAGGGAAAAATTGTCCAAAACTATGCCAACAGCTCAAGGGCATTGGAAGAACTCATCAACAATCAACGATCTTACAATGACAGAATTGACCTCGGTTACAAAGAAGAAGAAGCAGGACCTTCTACAACAAAATACAATGAACCTATGAGATCTGACATGCATGTAGACTTCATTGGACAAGATTCGCAAGAAGCACCTTGGAAGAAAATTCCTCGATGAATATTTCTATCCAGGTACCAACATATTTTTCATGGCTATTGTTATTCATGTGAAAAAATTGGTCATAAAGTTGTAGAATGTCGCACGTACCCTAGGAACCAATACAATTCCAGGAGATCTGTCAATATGAACCTCCCAGGGCTCAACGAAACATCAATACATTTGAACATTTAAGAAATAATATGGAATGTTGCAGATGTAAAAAATTTCAACACATAGCTAGAGACTGCAGACTTGAAAATCCTCCAAAAGAATCTTCAAAGCCACAGAATGAACGACCATGGAAGAAGAAGAAGACTGATAATTGTGCTCTCGCTCTAAAGGCTCAAAACAACAAAGATGTGTGGTATGTTGATAGAGGTTTCTCAACGCATATGACTGGAGATAGAAATAAATTTGTATCTCTAAAAGAGAAGAAGGTTGGAACCGTATCCTTTGGAAATGATGGATCTTCAAATGTTATAGGATCAGGTACCATCACTCTTGGAAGCAAAGATGTTCTAGCCAAGAATGTTCTATTGGTTGAAAACATGAATCACAATTTTGCTCAGTGTTGGACAAATGTGTGATCAAGGACACACAATGCTATTCAACTCCACAAAATGTGAAATCAGGAAAGGCAGGTATGGAAAAATTGTGGCTACAGCGAGTCGAGCTCCAAACGACATATATGTTCTGGATGAAGCAACTAAAGCATGTCTACTAGCTAAAGAAGATGAAATTTGGTTATGGCACAAATGAATGGGTCACATAAACTTTGACAATCTTGTCAAGATAAGCAAAAAGAAAGCAGTACGAGAAATGTCTAAAGTCTCAAAACCTTCCAACACACTATGTGAGGCCTCTCGGCACGGCAAGCAAACAAAAGCCGAAATAATTATATAAAAAAAAACACTTTGCATCACATCCATTGGAATTGATAAATAGTGATCTATGTGGTCCTGTGAGAACAAAAGGCTTAGATGGAGAATTATATTTCATGTTGATGATAGATTACTATACCAGGATGATAGCTGTCAGTTTCCTAAAGAAAAAATCTGAAGCATTTGAGTGCTTTAAGATCTATAAGGAGTTGGTCGAAAATAAAACTGATTTGAAAATAAAGTGTCTAAGATCAGATAATGGCGGAGAATTCACTTCCAAATTATTTCAGCAATACTGTGACGAAAATGGAATAAAAAGACAAATTTCAAGGGCACGAACACCTCAGCAAAATGAAGTTGTTGAAAGAAAGAACAGAACCGTATAGGAAATGGGTAGAACAATGTTGAAGGACTCAAAATTGGATGAAAAACTCTGGGTTCAAGCAATTGATACGAGAGTCTTCATTATCAACCAAATTCTTCTAAAAAATAATTGCAACAAGACCCCATATGAAATATGGAAAGGAAAATCAGCTAATGTAAAATATTTCAGAATCTTCGGAAGCAATGTTATATCAAAAGAGAAGATCAAAAGCTGGGTAAGTTTGAATCATGTGTTGGCAAATGTATCTTTTTTGGTTACTCACACAAAATAAAAGGCCTATAAATGCTATAATCTAAGACGAAAACAGATAGTGGAGAGAATAAATGTTACATTTGACGATGATGGTGTTCTAACGAATAATGATGAGGATCTAGAATCTTTGAAACTTGAGACAGAGGCTAAAAAAAACACAGAGAAAATTATAGAACAAGAAGAAAATATCAACCAGGAAGAAGTAAGTAATGATCATCAAGATATACCAGAACAACAACAACAAGCTCCTCCAAAGAGAACAAAAGCATGGATTCAAAAGCACCATCCATCAAATCAAATCATTGGTGGCATAAATGAAGGTCGACAACTTCGTTCATCACAACAAGCTCACATCGCTTTTCCAGCAACCTTTGAGCCTAGTATTTTTTAGGAAGCCAGCCAGAATGAACACTGGGTAGCAGCTATGAATGAAGAATTGGATTAAATCGAGAAGAATAACACATGGGAATTAGTTCCACGACCAAAAGATAAAAATGTCATTGGGAATAAATGGGTGTTCAGGAACAAATTGAATGAAGATGGATAGGTTACCAGAAACAAAGCAAGATTGGTTTGCAAAGGCTATGCACAAGTGGAAGGAATTGATTTCAACGAAACATTTGCACCAGTTGCCAGAATGGAAGCCATCTGAATGTTTCTCGCCTATGCATGTTCAAGAAAAATCATAGTCTACCAAATGGATGTTAAGTCATCATTTCTTAATGGCGAATTAGAAGAAGAAGTTTACATCGAACAACCTAAAGGTTTTCTACTATCAGAAAAAGAAGACTATGTTTGCAGGTTAAAGAAGGCTCTATAAGGTCTCACAAGGCTCCCAGAGCATGGTATGCTCGTCTTGATGGATATCTATGTCAACAAGGGTTCAAGAAAGGTATTGCTGATAGCAATATTTATGTACAAATAGATAAAGATAATTTAACAATCGTTGAGGTATATGTGGATGATATAATATTTGGTAGCAATGATGATCGACTAAGTAAGAACTTTGCTACAAAGATGTAAAGTGAGTTCAAGATGTCTTTACTTGGCGAGTAGACATACTTATTAGGGCTTCAAATATCTCAACAAGAGAAAGGAATATTTAAATGTCAAGCCAAGTACATCAAGTAAATGCTCGAGAAATTCAAAATGGAAGATTGCAAACATGTCCTTCCTCTGATGGTAACAGGTTGAATATTGAGCATAAACGACTCATCTAAGGATGTGGATCAGAGGTTGTACAGATCTATGATTGGTAGTCTTATATATGTAACAGCCTCCCGACCAGATGTTATGCAAGCAGTTGGACAAGTAGCAAGATTCCAAGTAGCACCAAAAGAATCATATATTATTGTCGTCAAAAGAATTCTTCGATATCTAAAGGGCACAACAAAATATGGCTTGTGGTATCCCAAGGGTAACAATCTCATTATTAAAGCCTTTACAAATGCAGATTGGGCAGGAAGCATTGATGATCGTAACAATACTAGTGGAGCAGCATTCTATCTAGGTGGTTGTCTCGTATCATGGTTGAGCAAAAAGCAAACCTCAATCTTGTTATCTACAACGGAAGCAGAATACAATGTAGCGATAGCTTGTTGTACTCAAGTCCTTTGGATGAAACAAACTTTGCAATATATTCAAGTACAATTCAGTGAGCCTATTCCCATATTCTGTGATAACACCAGCGCCATCAACATCTCCAAGAATCTTGTCATGCATTCAAAAACAAAACGCACTCCGATTAAATATAATTTTGTTAAAGAACAAGTTGCTAAAAATAATATCAAAGTTG
Source organism: Pinus albicaulis (assembly GCA_034641835.2). NCBI lineage: Eukaryota > Viridiplantae > Streptophyta > Pinopsida > Pinales > Pinaceae > Pinus > Pinus albicaulis. The sequence goes on from JAXQQM020076400.1 coordinate 23,483, forward strand.
AATATGTTGATACAAAAGAACAAATAGTTGATATATTCACTAAACCTTTACCTTGTGAAGCATTTGAATATCTTCTCCAGAAGCTTGGGATTCTCCCAAGTTCTCATTAGATTTTCCTTATTCAAAATACAAAGGGGGAGTGGAAGTGTGTACAGGTCCGTGGGATGGTTGTGTGTCAGGGGGAGTTACCCTTTTCCATTGATTTCAAAGGGGGAGATAATTTTGTAGGAAGAGGTGTCATGATCGCAGGGGGAGTACTTGTGTTTTCATCAATGCCAAAGGGGGAGATTGTTGATCAGTGGTTGTCATTGATGTTAACCGAAGAAGCACCAGGGGCTACCTCGATCTTACATGGGAAATTTGACCTACCAAATTACTATATTTCGAGTCAAGGATATTTTTGTGGTTTCTACTTGTCGAGATGTTTCTACTGATATATGGCACGCCACGTAATTCTTCACGGTTTGAGAGATATTCATGTTTGAAGTTAGTAACCCCAGTTAGTGCGCTAAAACCACATGGGGTTGTGGCATGACGCTAATAATTGGTTGTGGTCATTGAACAGTCAATAATTAATAATTCTAAGCTCCTAAAATCCCTCCCATGTTCACTTTTGGAAGACCCTCTCAACCTAATCATTTATATAAATTGTGATCCTTATATCCTCCTCATGTAGGGATTTTGCTACTTGAAACAGGTCATCATGGAATTTTCACTATAACTTTTTTCTATGAAGGTTCATAAGCTGAAATTTTTATGAGGCGAAGCTAAAAAATTTATGAGGCAAAGCCGAAATCCTGCATAAGCTTGTGTAAAAATTTCAGATCATGGTGCGCAATATATTCGGAGATATGATCTGTGGAAGTTGGGGTTTTTGCAGGCTCCTGAACTTCATCTCAAAGAGGTGACTTTGGGAAAATCATCATAACTCTATCTCTGAGTATCGGATTGGAATTCTGTAAAAAGTGGTGGATAGTACATGAACTATAGTTTTCTATATATAAATTTCAGAGCCGAATGAGGAAACAATAACATGTGGCATGTTGTACAAGTTCGCTCTACTGAACCAGACCATAATTAGGTCATTGTGAGAGATTGGACATAACTTTTCCTTGAAGAATCCAAATTGGGTCAGACCTGTGGCATTGGAAAGAAGACTAAGAGGACTACTATAGGACTTAAATCACATATTGGGGATCTTAAATAATAGAGATACACCAGATTCAATATCGAGCTCCTAGAAGGCAAGAAAAAGCTAGATCATGTGATGTCAAGGGCTACAAAGGACCAGACTTTCTAAGGCAGCAAAGCAAAGAAAGGTGCAGAAGAGGTAAGCTCCATGTAATTATATTCCGTATATTCATGTTCATCACTTAATTGCAATAGGTTCTTTATATTTTAATTTTTTATTTATTTTTAGCACTGACATATGCTCTATAGGATGAGGTAAGTTTTGCTAGTATCATGTCATGGGTATTTCCTTGAAGAATTTTTGCAGGTATTATATATTCATCAAGATAAGACTCAATGCATGATCTAATGTTCTAAAGAGTGAGAAATGGTATCATGACAAGAGCAGCAATCAAGGTGCAGAACAACAGCAAGAATTTCACCACATTAAGTCTTCATGTGGGTAGCACTGCATACAGTCATTGTAGGGGTATCATTGTACTGAGTCATTGTAAAAGCATCATTGTAAAATTTGTACAAGTGTTTATCTGCCAAGAATTGAAGAGGCAGTGTCGGGAGGTATAGGATCATCATTAGGTATTTGTGTCATAGTTGG
>JAXQQM020083443.1:0-19856 GCA_034641835.2 Pinus albicaulis
TCCTTGATGGTGTTTTGATTACAATTTTAAGGAGCTGAAGAAGGATTATGCAGAGGGCCCCTGCACACGCCGAGGTTTTGTTTATTGCTGTATATTTTCATGCTTTATTTTCTTACGTTCATTATGCCATAGTTTTTGTTCCAGATTACAGTAGGCAGCCCGAGCATTTGCACATAGTTTTACAATGACTAATGACATGGAATCAGTCTTGTCATTCTGCTGATTTATTTTTCTTAGCTTTTAATTCCAGCACAGTTTTATTTATTTCAGTTTTGTAAATTTGCTTTATTAGTTAGATTAGATATTAAGTTACTCATGTCATTATCAGTTACCTCCGAAAGCCATAGCGAGACTAATGGTGAGGGATTGAAGTATGAGTGTGTAGTTTGATATTAGTTTATTTTTCTGCAAGTTAGATATTAAATTTCTCATGTCATTATCGGTTACCTCCGAAAGCCATAGCGAGACTAATGGTGAGGGATTGAAGTATGAGTGTGTAATTTGATATTAGTTTATTTTTCTGCAAATTAGATATCAGATTGCTCAAGTTGTTTATGATTACCTTCGAAATCCATAGCGAGACTAATGGTGAGGGGTCAGAATATGAGTTGATGTAATTTGATTTTAGCTTTACTTTGCTTGCAATTCTTGGATTTCTTTGAGCATAGTTTCTTTTGTATTTAGACAGCAGCAAGGGTAATGGGTTTCATGATCAATAGTTCACTGTTTGTTTGACTAGTATAGTGGCACATTTTCATTTTCTTTTAGGAATTAATTTTGTCATTGCATGTTTTTAAAACCCTTTTGAAGTTTGAAGTTTGGGAAATCATTATAAAGGACATCATTGCCTTGAACATTTATATCCATACTTGTCTTTTAGAATTTCCATCTCACATTAGGAAACCAACCAAGATAAAAACCACCAAGATAAATAAAAAACCCAAAAACGACAAAAAGCAAGAGATAGGTTATCTTGCACATATAGTGCGCCACACTTCATCAGCTTACGAATCCGGGATTGAAAAATTAATGTAGAAATTTAGGACACACTAAATTGACCAAGCAGATATATGTCCTTCTATCTTGAGAGTTTGAGGAGTGGTAATTCCTACCAATGCATTACTAGATATCATCGGATTCATTTCTTATTTCTCTGTGGTTTGTTCTTAGTGTATATCCTCTTCTTTTGAAGTTTCTTGTTTATTTTTTGCTCCTCTTCACAATCTATGTAACATAATTTCTTCTCGTCACACTTATGACCTTTAGTGTATTTTATATCACAACTGTAGTAAAGCCCTTTTTCTCTTTTTCCTTCCAATTATTGTGGTGTCAACCTTGTAGGTTGTGGAATTCTAGGAGTAGCAACACTTCAATCTTTATAGATGTGAGTGGTACGCTAACTTGTCGCCATAATTTTACATTCAATTTTTCTTGCCAACCCAATACCTTCTCCAATGAATAAGGTTCCCAAAGGAAAACCTAATGATGTTGGATGTTATCCTTTAAATTCCCTATGAAGACATCAATCATGTGTTTCTCTGGAATATCAACTACCCTTATATTCAATTTTTGGAAGTCTTCAATGTGCTCCACCACTAGACACTTTTTTTTTAGATTTATCAATTGGCTAAAGAAGGTGTTGATATTTGTATCCTCATAATGTGCTATCATTTCCTCCATAAAAATTGACCAAGTGACAATTTTTTTACGGGAGAAAAGCCATCGATACCATACAAATGTATTTTTTTCTAAATATAAATTTGCAAGGCGTACCTTTTGTGTGTTTTTCACATTATTGAGATCAAAATATTTCTCCATATTTAGTATCCATGTTATGGGATCCTTGCCATCAAACTTCTTCATATTGACCTTTGGAATATGGTGGGTATTTGATCCAACATTAGAGTTCATGAAAGCAAGATTAAAATTTGTTTTGTTCTCATCATGAGTTTCCTCTACTATCTTTTCGCCATTAGGAATCATTTCTAGTATCAACTTTTTCAAACCTTCCATGTCTTCTTTAGATCATTATTCATGTCTTCCATGTTGTCTTTCATTTTTTCTTCCATGTCCTCCATGCCATTATTCAAACCATCCATCTTAGCTTCCACACCTTTCTTCAAACCCTCCATATTAACTTCCATGGCTTTCTTCAAGCCATCCATATTCTCTTCCATGTTTTTCTTCAAAACTTCCATTTCATTTTTTTTTCTCTTTGTGAGAGAAAAATTTGGCGCACTTGCTTTTGTAATTTTGATATATCATGTTGCACTTCTTCATATTCATGAGACATAGTAGAGTATGGCTTAATGGGTGTTAAATTATTTTTAGGGGGCATTTAGAACCCAATACTGATATCTATGCTTTAATATACCCTTTCAATCACTTCAAACTTATTTTTCAAACAATACTTATGCAATTTGAAAAAAAATACACACCTTTTTCTTGCTTTTGAGGAGCTCGATATTGAAACTAAATTATCTCTGTTATTTCGGATCTTCAATATCTTCAATTCTGTCTTGTAGTAGCCCTCTGAATCTTCTTTCGAATGCCACCGTTCTGACCTGATTTGGATTCTTCAAGTCAAATTTATGCCCAATCTCCCACAATGACCTAATTATGGACTAGTTCAGTAGAGCTAACTTGTATGGTGTGCCACGTGTCCCTCTTTCCTCCTTCAACTATGACATTGAGACATAGATAACCAAATTCCGTGTAATTTTGGCCACCTTTTATTGAAATCCAATTTGATGCTCAGAGAGATAGTTATGATGATTTTTCCTAGGTCACCTCTTTTAGATGAAATTTGAGAGTCTGCAAAAAAACCTAAATTCCACAGATCATATCTTTGAAAATATTGCGAAGCAAGATCTAAAATTTTCACACGAAGTTCCTCAGGATTTCTAATTCTCGTGGTAAAAATTTCCGCTTCTTAACCTTCGTAGAAAAAAATTTATACAGAAAATTCCACGATGCCCTATTTGGAGCAGCGAAACCCTAGAATCCAAAGCTTTGATACCAAATGTTATGAAACCAGCTCCAAAAATAGAAGAAAATAGAGATCAATGCCTTATAAATAAGCCACTTCAAGGGGGAAACCTCTTTTACATTACATAAATGAACAATTCTTGGATGATATAAATGATAAAAATTCCTTTCTATATATAGGAGTCCATGGGGTCACAATATAATCCTATTCAACCTAACAATAATAATGTAAGTGCACAATAATAACAATATGGGGGTTACAGGGGTACAACAATAACCATAAGGGGGCTACAATAACAACAATAAGGGACTACACTAGTAATATAGTGACCTAACAGACTTTAATGAAGGTTTAAATATTTTTGTTTTGGCGAACTTTCAAACATGGGTCATTGGCCCGTTGGCATCGCTGGAAAATGTCATGGGGGTGGGCCAGGTTCAAAACCCACTCACTCTAAACTTGGTGTGGGTTCATTTTTTAATACGTGGCTTGTGTATTTTTTAATAACAGATAATTAATAATATAATATGGCAAATTTTTGTTTCAAATGTGATTCGCAGTGGGGGTCTCGGTAACCCTGGTTCCAATGGGGCCAGGTGGGTCTGTCCGGGGTGGCTCGACCACCCTTTTTAAATATTCGATATATATATATATATATATAATACCGTTGAGTGGGGTGGCGGGATTGGTGGCTCACCACCCTAAAATTAATTTTTAAATTTTTTTATACTTAATAGTTCAAATTTTCCTGTCGATTTTAAGGGATAGTAAACAAAAAAAGTAGGAAATTAATTCGTGTGTTCTGACCACTGGATTCTGTGCATCATCCCTTCACCAAATTGTTGCTCCGTTAGTGACTACCACTTGGCCAAGTTTGACTAGAAATTTTACCAGCTATAAATTGAGCATACAAACTCATATTTGAGTGATGTTCACACCGTTGGAATCAAGGTGACGGTCACTACGATCTGGTCTTAGTTTCACTTCCAATTGAATATTTTATTTTTGAGCTATTTTAAAGGCCACTTCTATTTTTGGATCCTCCTGGATCACTCTCTTTCTCCCTCCCATGAAAGTACCTTATATACATCTCAATTGTATGCCTCATAGTTTCAACTTGCTTGTTTCAAATAATTGTGTATAACATCTTATGTTAATAATTTCAGCCAAGGAAAATCCCTAGGGAAAATGGCAACTAGCCATATTTCTTGTTCGGGCTCCTACTCCAAACCATGTGAAGTCTAATTGGGACTTTACATCAGGTATACCCCCTTGGTTAACGGATTTCCAGCACCATCAACACTAAGCTTATAGAGGCTTCGGACCAACTGGTACATTCATAGACATATGTTAGTGTAACATATATGATATATGTTCAACTATCTCTCTTGAGCTTATAAAGGCTTCATCTTTGCCTACAAATATATAGATATATGGACATGCATGTATATAAATTTTCATACATACAAACGTATCCTTCTTGAGCTTACAAATGCCCTAATTTTTATCATAGTTAATAACTTAAATAAAGAGACAAGAGATATCTCCATTCCATCCCTTCTGACAGATAAGAAGGAAAATGAATCTTACAAATAAAATTGACACACATGTATGCGATCTTTTTAAACTGGTAAATGGTTATTAGTATTGATATACTTCATGATCAAGCTTGAGATTTCAATAAACTATAGCATCATTTTACCCCATGCATTTAATATTATATAAACCAAAAGTCTTGAACTTAACATACAAACCAAGAATGAAAGAAATGGAAATTTCAAAGCCTCGTATGACCACTTATAAAATATTAATTTATATATGCATTCTAACTTGCAACTCTTTGGAAGAGATTGTTATGAAACCAGCTCCAAAAATAGAAGAAAAGAGAGATCAACGCCTTAGAAATAAGCCACTTTGAGGGGGAAACCTCCTATAGATTACATAAATAAACAATTATTGGATGATACAAATGACAAAACCTCCTTTCTATATATAGGATTCCATGGGGTCACAATAACATCCTAGCCAACCTAACAATAATAATGTAAGGTCACAATAATAACAATATGGTAGTTACAGGGGTACAACAATAACCATAAGGGGGCTACCCTAAAAACAATAAGAATTTAACACTAATATAGGGATTCTGTGCCTCTCATAAAAAATTCTAATGCATGATTATATTTGGATGTGTAATATAGATTCTCAATCCTCATGTAGAATCTTCAGTGGGTAATTTCTTCCACTTGATGAGATACTCTGAAATTGATCGATTCCGTAGCTGTTGAGTTCTTGTTTCCGTGACCGCTTCAGGTTCCAATATGACTTTTCCTTCCTCATCAAGTTCTAGAAATATTGTTTGAATTGGAAGATTTTCACCTATAACCTTTTTTAAGCATGAAACATGGAAAACTGGATGCACTCGCGAAGAAGTAGGAAGCTCCAATTTGTATGCCATAGTACCAATCTTTTGCAACACCTTGTAAGGACCATAGTACTTTGGTGATAATTTATTATCCTTCATAGCTTGCTTGAGGGAAATTTGTTTGTATGGTTGTAGCTGTAAAAATACCCAGTCTCCTACATCAAAACTTCTCTCACTGTGATGTTGATATGCTTGTTGTTTCATTCGATTTTGTGCCAAATTTAGGTTATCCTTTAAGAGTTGGAGAAATTTTTGTTGATGCTCGATGTGATATTCCACTGCTTCAACCTTATAATTTTCTCTAAAATATGATGTGATGGATGGTGGATGATATTCATAAAGTGCCATAAATGGGGTTATTTTGTTGTAGTATGGAAGGAAGTGTTATACCACCATTCAGCCAGAGGTAACCACTTCACCCATTGTGTTTGTTTATCAGATACAAAACAATGAAGATATCCTTCCAAAAAAATTTCTTTATAAGGTTCCCCATCCAGTTAACTGAGGATGATAAGATGAGCTATGAGCTAGTTTTGATGCAGACAAGAAAAATAATTCGAATCCAAGAATTTCCGGTAAAAAGGGATTTTGAAAAAGGGATATCTATCTCTTACAATAATCTTTGGGTGTCCATGTAGCTTTTGAATTGTTTTCATTAATATATTAGTAACTGTACTTTCTTTAAATGGATGAGATAATGCACAAAAATGTGCATAATCGGTAAGTCTATCAACTACCACCATGATGCCACTCTTTTCTTCGGATTTAGGTAAACCTATGATAAAATCCATTGAAATCTCCTCCCAATGTTGACTTGGAATGGATAAAGGTTGTAGAAGACCTGGGGTCTTAATTTTCTCCACATTATTTTTCTGGTAAACCAAACATTCCACCACAAACTTTTGAATATCAGATTTAAGGCCATCCCAAAAAAAAATTTCCTTCACCCTATGGTAAGTTTTTAAAATTCCTAAGTGTCCTCATAAGGGAGAAGTGTGCAGTTCCAAAAGAATCTTTTGTTTTATTTGGGAATTCTTACAAATATTTAAGTGATATTTGTACCATAAGGAATCATTTTTCCAACTAAATGTATCAGATGTACTAGGATCTTGTTGCAACTTTTGAATGAGTGTCCATACTTCTTCGTCCTTTTTCCATTCATCCCTTGCTTTGATTATCCAAACTGGTTGGATAATAGAAATAGCACAAAGCAATGCTTCCACCTCTTCATCCTTTCTTGAGAGTGCATCTACAACAACATTTAGATTCCATTTTTTGTAGATGATTTCAAAGTCACAACCCAACATATTTGTGACCCATTTTTGTTGTTCTTCTTAAGATAGTCTTTGTTCCAAAAAATATGTAAGACTATCATGATCAATTTTTACCTTGAAGTTTCTTCCCATTAGGTAAGGTCATCATTTCCTTAGTGCATGTAGTATTTCCAAAATTTCCTTCTCATAAATAGATTTCTGTATATACTTTCCTTTGATTGGACGACTTTAAAAAGAAATGGGTCTTCCTTCCTGCATTAAAACAACACCAATTCCATTCCTTGAAGCATCACATTCCAAAATAAAGGTTTTTGTGAAGTTTGGCGTAGCTAAGACCGGTGCTAGGCACATTGCCTCTTTAATATGTTCAAAGGCCTTAGTTTCTTAAGGAGTCCATGAAAATGCATCTTTCTTCAATAGTGTCGTTAGAGGTGATGCTATTCTCCCATAATTCTTAACAAACTTGTGATAATACCTTGTTAACCTGAGAAATCCTCGCAACTGCTTTATGGTTTTTGGGACTTTCCATTCCTTAATGGATTTAATTTTGTTAGGGTCTACCTTAACACCCTTGTGAGACACAATATGACCCAGATATTCCACCTCTTGTACTCCAAAGAAACATTTGGAGTTTTTTACACATAAATGTTTCTCCTCCAATGGTTTAAGCACCCTGTCAACATGTTGAACATGATCCTTCCAAGACCTATTGTAGATTAATATATCATCAAAAAATAATAGCACGAATTTTCCAAGCAAGGGTTTGAAAATGGAATTCATCAACCCTTGAAATGTAGAGGTTGGATTGGTAAGGCCAAAAGGCATGAAAAAAAATTCATAATGACCCTCATGAGTTCGAAATGTTGTTTGCAGAATATCTTCAGTCTTCATTCTAATTTGATGATATCCAGAATGAAGATCCAACTTGGTAAAATAAATTTCTCCATGTAATTCATCCAATAATTCATCAATAACAGGAATGGGAAATTTATCTTTAATAGTGAGATTATTGAGCTCCCTATAATCTGGACACATGTGCCATGATCCATCCTTCTTATGCACTAATACTACTAGAGCAGAGAAATAACTTTGACTAGGTTGAATTATACCATCCTCTAACATTTCTTCTATCATATGTTTAGTCTCTCCCTTTTGGACATAAGGATATTTGTAAGGCCTGATGTTTGGAGGAACACTTCCTGGAATCAAATGAATAACATGATCATGATCACGAATAGGTGGGAGTCCTTTGGGAGTTTCAAAAACCTTGAATGATTGTCCAAGAATTTTTGAAAATCTGGAGAAATAGATGACTTTGATGTTGGAACTTCCTAGTGAGCATAATTGTGCAATTACACCTCATTGTTCTTTCTTCAGAAGCTTTGTCATGACATTAGAGCTTATTATATTTCCTGAATTCCCTGTAATACCCCGTAATTCGACTTCCTTTCCTTTTGAAAAAAATTCAAGAAAAGTTCTTGAAAATTAAAAGCTACCGTCCCCAAAGATTGTAACCATTATTGATCAGGTGAAAATGTCCAAAGTTGAAAAAATGCTCAAAATGAAATTTATCAAAATTGGTTGCAACCTGAACTACTGGATAGGCCTCGTCTTTGCGATTCTGGTGCCATAAACAACACTCAAATCCGACGTCGTATGTGAAAGTTATGCAGGTTTGAAGTTTTCAGTATCCTTCAACAATCCAATTTGACCAAAGTTGACTTTGAATTTGGAATTATTAAAAAAAAGAATATTCCTTGGAATATTTTGAGAATATTCCCTGGAATATTCCATCCAGGCAAATGAAAGATTGACAAGTGGAAAGTGCTGATTGAATAGTGGTTTGACTTTGGATTTTCGTGGCCAATTAAAGGGTGCCACATGGCAAGCCTATAGGCTGCCACGTGGCCCGAGGCTGCATTTGAATGGTGTATGGAAAAATTTTATGAGTCTGTGAGGTTTGAACCCCGAACCTCACCACCGCTAGCACAAGCACCTACCATTAGGCCACACGGAAGTTCTTAACATGTAACAGAGATAAATCCTATTTGAAGTTTAAAATGTATTCATTCGACATCAAAGGTGGCCAACCCCTTAGGTCCATCCCCCACATCAAACAATTCCATAAGACCTATTGCTGGTGACCAGTAGCTTCCGCCAACCACCGACAATTTATGCAGCAGCTATCACGTGGATTGTTCACATATAGCAGCCCGCATGACATTTAAAACATAATGCGGTGGTTAGTTAACGATTTTGGTGGTGGTTCCGGTGGGTTTGGAACATGTGATTGCCACTCCAAAAAAATAAATTCCATGGTTAGGAGGTTGGAATTTTGTTTGGTGCACCCCCAAATTTGGCGGAATTTTCCACTTCTAACTGCAAATAACTCTAGTTCTCCCACATTTAGTGGGGTTTTCAATTGACATTGGGCAGAATCTTGTTTTTATCATAACTTCTCCAATATTGGACCAATTTGGACGAAATTTTGGTCAATTTTGGGTATTCTGAGAATTCTAGAGAGTTTGGGATAGGTTTTAGAGCCAACAAAGGTGTTATTTAGCCAATTTTTCTTCAGGGAATCTTGGCAATCCATCAGGGCCATGAGGGAAATGGAGCTGCATTGGGCTATACTTCACTGTTTGAGGTGAAATAAAAGCCATTATTAGATTATTTATGTCTTCTGAATTCAATTTCACAGCTATTTTTTCCTGTTTAGGCATTTTTCCCACTATAATACCAATTTGAGAAACTTAATAGAGCAAGGACGTGCTCATTGGGAGCCTTGGACCCGACAGATGTAGGCCAGGAGGGGTCAACTGCCTCATCATGTTGATGTGTTGTTATGGTGAAGTTATGCTACTATGTATTTCTGATCTAAGATGTTAAGAAATAATTTTAATTAACATTCCCTCACATATAAACTCAGAAACAATTACCAAAAACACTTTGTTTAAATTGCAAGATATGATGAACACTTTGCACACTTAATTTAATGGAAATGGATACTTTGCATAGCATTACTAATACTTCCATTTTCAGATCAGATGGTATCAAAGCTAAGGATTTGAGCCTTAGGAGCTAGAGTTTTACTCAACATTTGTTTTGTGCAAAGATATAGTTTATTGTTTGCAAGTTTTGATGCTTACTAGGCTTAAACTCAAGAGAGGTGAAGGACACTTGGTTAGTGCACAAAGTAATCCACAACCAAGAAGAGCCAGAGAGCTACCTCCAAGAGTCATAGAAGTAGCTTCAAGCTTGTCTTCAAGAGAAGGAGAAGCTCCTAAAGATATTGATCCCAAAGAAGAAGAACGGGTATTCTGAAAAGCTTTCCTATACATGACAAAGATGGTGAGGATACTCTATCAAGAAAGGAATGATAGGCTTGTTGGAGAATGGTCTAAAAACTAGAAAGAACGAGAGGGTTCTTTAGTAGGAAAGAAAAGTGATGACAAGTCAAAGAAAGGACACAGAGGAAATGGTGATCCACCATCCCCATCTTCATCCTCTTCCTCTACATCGTCATCCTCAACTTCAGTGAATCAATATCACAAGTCTAAAACTACTGGTAAAAGTCAATTTTTAAAGCTTGATGTTAAATTTGAGTTTCCTATGTTTAAAGGTGAAGTCAATGCAGAGAAACTTGAAAATTGGATAATACAGTTGGAAGTTTACTTGAGGATACAGAACCTTCATGATGATGACACCAAGATTCAGTTAGCCTCTTTAAGAATGGAAGGAGAAGCGTTGATATGGTGGGAAGCCAATACCAAGGATGAAATTAAAAAACATGGTAAGATCATTTTATCATGGGCTCAATTTATTTCCGCAATTAAGCGGAAATTTTATCCATTAGCTCATTTACAAAAGGCTATCATGAATTGGCAAAGTTTTAGACAACTTAAGGGACAAAGTGTTCAAGATTACACTTAAGATTTTAGAAGAAGGGCTTTATTACTTGGAATTGATTTGCATAGTTAAGATACCTTGCTGAAATATATAGGTGGTTTACACAATTATCTTATACATACTATCCTTATGTTTAATCCTACTAGTCTAGACGAATTTTGTGTACAAGCTACGAATTTAGAGGCTAGAGGGAAACAATATTTTGATGAGAATATAGATAGTGAATTTAAAGGAAAAGGGAGGAAAATAAATGGAAACTCTAGGAAAGAAAAAGGAAAGTTCTTTTGTAAAAACTGTTCCAAAACAAGCCACGATAAAGACCATTGCTAGAAGCTTCATCCAGAGCTGAAACCAGAGAAATTTAAAAATAAAGATAAGGCCAAAGAAAAGGGAAAAACGGTTGCAACTATTGAACAAGACTTAGGGTTTGAATCAGGTGATGAAACTAAAAGCATAGCCATGATACTAAAGAAAATAAAGGGGAAAGAGGTTGTAAAGGAAACAAATCCTAGTTCTAACACTTTAAATTGTCACATAGAAGCTCAAAATGAAAAGAGGAGGATAGAGTTATTTCATATAAGGATAATCTCAAAACACATAAAGATAGACACACTATTTGATAGTGGGTCTCAAGCAAATCTTATCTCAGAAGACTTAGTCAAGAAGCTGAAACTTGAGACCATACCTCATCCAAATCCATATCCACTTGGATGGATTTACAAGGATGCTAATTTACAAGTCTCAAGAAAGTGCATGTTGCACTTCGCCATAACAACTCATTATCTTGATTTGGTTGAACTAGATGTGGTACTACTTGACATTACAGGTGTGGTGTTGGGTAGTCTGTATTTATATGACAGAAAAGAGATCTTCCATCACCATGAGAACAAGTACCATTTGTTCAAGGATGGTAAGGAGTTTATTGTGAGAGCACATTGGAAGAAGCTAGAATCTTATTTAGTCAACGTGGGACAATTGAAAAGGCTTGTCAATGCAAGTCAAAATCTAAATTTATTGATGGTTAAGAAAAAATATTTTGTACATTCTCCTTTTCATGTTATTTCTAATATAAATGATGATATGTTTCAGCCTGAAAGCAAGTCGTCTTGAGAAGATGACAAGATGTTGCAAAAAGTGCCTTTGATGTCTATCGGTGCAGAGAATAAGGTGTCAGTGCAAAGTGGTGCAAGAATCAAAGAGAGGGTTAAGCATGCAAGCAAAAAGGGCACAAATTTCAGCATGGGTCATTGTTGGTTTCAGAATGGCAGATTGGTATGACGAGAAAACTTGGTCAGGATTCGATGCAAGTACATAGCTCATTCGGCAAAAATTCACCATGAGGATAGTTGGAAAGGTGAATCTAAATTTCAATTTCCTTTGAAGTTAGACCATTGTATAAACATCAGTATTTTTGCAAATTTCAAAAATTTGCATAATGACTCAATCAATGTTAGCAACAATCAGTCAGTGGATTCAAGGAAGAATTTATCTTTTTATGAGAAGCTCAATTGGATGAAGTTGGGAATATTTCAACAGTTTAAGGTTGGAAGAGTGGAGAATCAGTCTCCTCATCTTCAATTTCTATAAATAAGAGAGCTTTTCAGGTCCAAAAGCTTCCCATTTGGGAGGTGTGATTAGGTGATCATGTCCAAAGTTGAAAAAATGCTCAAAAATGGAATTACTCAGAATTGGTTGCAACCTAAACAACTGGATACGCCTCATCTCTACGATTCTAGCACCACAAACGGCACTCAAATCTGACGTCGTATGTGAAAGTTATGCAGGTTTGAAGTTTTCAGTATCCTTCAAAAATCCAGTTTGACCAAAGTTGACTTTGACTTTGGAATTATTTAAAAAAAGAATATTCCTTGGAATATTTTGGGAATATTCCTCATAATATTCCTTGGAATATTCCTCAGAATATTCCATCTAAGCGAATGAAGGATTGACAAGTGGCAAGTGCTGATTGAACATTGGTTTTACTTTGGATTTTCGTGGCCAATTAAAGGGTGCCACGTGACAAGCCCGGAGGCCGCCATGTGGCCCCAAAACACATTTGAATGGCGTATGGAAAAATTTCATGATTCCATGAGGTTTGAACCCCAGACCTCACCGCCGCTAGCACAAGCGCCTACCGTTAGGCCACACGGAAGTTATTAACATGTAACAGAGTTAAATCCTATTTGAAGTTTAAAATGTACTCATTCGGCGGTAAAGGGGGGCAGCCCCCACTTCAAATGATTCCATAAGACCTATTACTAGTGACCAGGAGCTTCCGCCAACCGCCAACGATTTATGCGGCGGCTATCACATGGACTGTTCACATATAGCCGCCTGCATGACATTTGAAACATAATGAGGTGGTTAGTTAACGATTTTGGTGGCGGTTCTGGCGGGTTTGGAACATGTGACCGCCACTCCAAAGAAATAAATGCCATGGTTAGGAGGTTGGCGGTTTTTTTGGCGCGCCCACAAATTTGGTGGAATTTGCCACTTCTAACTGCAGTTAACTCGAGCTCTCCCACATTTAGTGGGGTTTTCAATTGACGTTAGGCAAAATCTTGTTTTTATCATAACTTCTCCAATATTGGACCAATATGGACGAAATTTTAGTCAATTTTGGGTATTCTGAGCATTGTGGAGAGTTTTGGGTAGGTAGCAGAGCCAACAGAGGTGTTCTTCGGCCATATTTTCTTCAGGGAAGCTTGGAGAGCCATTAAGGCCATGAGGGAAATGGAGCTGCATTGGGCTATACTTCACTGTTTGAGGTGAAATAAAAGCCATTATTAGCTTATTTTTGTCTTCTGAATTCAATTTCACAACTTGTTTTGCCTGTTTAGGCATTTTTCTCACTGTAATACCAATTTGAGCAACTTAATAGAGCAAGGACATGCCCATTGGGAGCCTTGGACCCGGCAAATGTATCCTAGGAGGGGTGAATTGCCTCATCATGTTGCTGTGTTGTTATGGTGAAGTTATGTTGCTCTGTATTTCTGATTTAAGATGTTAAACAATAATTTTAATTAACATTCCCTCACACATAAACTCAGAAACAGTTACCAAAAACACTTTGTTTAAATTGCAAGACATGATGAACAATTTGCACACTTAATTTAATGGAAATGGATACTTGCATAGCATTACAAATACTTCCATTTTAAGATCAATTATACTCCTAATACAACATCAACACCTCCCATAGGAATGGAAAGCATTGGAATATTCAGTACATTTTCCCCCATGGTTAGCTTGATATTATGGCATTTTCCAAAGAAATTTATAGTTCCTCCATTTGCAACCATCATGACAATTACAGATGGTATTAGTCCACAATTCAATTTTTTGGCTACACCTAATGAATAAAATTATGGGTACTACCTAAGTTTGTGGTGGTAATTCACACTTAATGCATTACATTAAATGGTGGACTCATTTCTTTCTTCTAGGGTTGGTTCCTAGTGTATACCCTCTTCTTTTCAAAATTCTTGTTCATTTTCTTCTTCCTCTTCACAATCTATGTAAAATAATTTCTTCTCGACACACTTATGACCTTTAGTGTATTTGCTATCACAACTGTAGCAAAGCCCTTTTGCTCTTTTTTCTTCCAATTGTTGTGGTGTCAACCTTGTAGGTTGTGGAAATCTAGGAGTAGCAACACTTCCCTCTTTATAGAAGTGAGTGGTAGGCTTCCTTGTCGCCATAATTTTACATTCAATTTTTGTTGCCAACCTGAATGCCTTCTCCAATGAATCAGGTTCCAAAACGTGAACTTCATGTTGGATGTTATCCTTTAAAGTGCCTATGAAGAGATCAATCCTGTGTTCCTCTGGAATATCAGTTACCCTTATATTCAATTTTTGGAAGTTCTCAATGTGCTGCCCCACTAAACCCTTTTGTTTGAGATTTATCAATTGGCTAAAGAAGGTGTTGCTCTTTGTATCCTCATAATGTGCTATCATTTCTTCCGTAAAAATTGACCAAGTGACAATTTTTTTACGGGAGCAAAGCCATCAATACCATACAAATATATTTTGTTCTAAATGTAAAGTTGCAATGCGTACCTTTTGTGTGTTTTGCACATTATTGAGATCAAAATATTGCTCCATCTGTAGTATCCATGTTACGGGATCCTTGCCATCAAACTTCCTCATATCCATCTTTGGAATATGATGGTTCTTCCATCCAACATTAGAGTTTATGAAATCACGATTAACATTTATTTTGTTCTCATCATGAGTTTCCTCTACTATATTTTCGCCATTAGGAAACATTTCTTGTATCAACTTTGCCAAACCTTCGATGTCTACTTTTAGATCATTCTTCATTTTTTCCATTTTTTCATCGATCTTAGCTTCCATGTCATCTATATTAGCTTCCATGCCAACTACCATGCCATCCATCTTAGCTTCCATACCTTTCTTCAAACCATCCATCTTATTTTCCACGACTTTCTTCAAAACTTCCATTTCATTTTTTGTTGCTCTTTGTGATAGGTGCACTTGCTCTTGTAATTTTGACATCTCATGTTGCATTTCTTCGTCTTCATGAGTCATAGTAGAGCCTTCTGAAGGCTTAATGGGTGTTGAATTATTTTTAGGGGGCATTTTAGAACCCAATACTGATATCTATTCTTCAATATTCCCTTGGAATAAATTCAAACTATTTTTTTCAAACGAGACTTAAGTAATTCGAAAAAATACACACCTTATTCTTGCTTTTTAGGAGCTCGATATTGAAACTGAATTATCTCTGTGATTTTGGATCTTCAATAACTAAAATTTGGCCTTGCGGTAGCCCTCTGAATCCTCTTTCAAATTCCATAGGTTTGACCTGATTTGGACTCTTCAAAACAAAGTTATGTAAAACCTCCCACAATGACCTAATTATGGACTGGGATGAGAAGCTCCTTGTACGACTTGAACGTGTCAATTTTCTCTTCTTCTATGAAATTTATAGAAGAAAAACTACGATGCACAATGTGCCCAAACTACTTTTTACAAAATGCCAATCTGACGCTCAAAGAGAGAGTTATGATGTTTTTCCCATGGTCACCTCTTTGAGATGAAATTCGGGAGCCTGATAAAATCCTAAATTCCATAGATCATATCTCCAAAAATATTGTGAACCAAGATCTGAAATTTGTACAGGAGGTTCTTCCGGATTTTTTTTTCGCTCTGAGAAAATTTCAATTTTTGAAACCTTGTAGAAAAATATTTATAGCAAAAAATCTGCAATGACCTGTTTAGGTTAAATTCAGGAGCCTACAAAAAGCCCTAGATTCCATAGATCATATCTCCGAAAATATTGTGAACCAAGCTCTAAAATTTTTCAAAGATGTTCCTCGGGATTTCGGCTTCGCACTCTAAAAATTTCAACATTTGAACCTTCTTAGAAAAAAAGTTATAGCGCAAATTCCACGATGACTTGTTTGGAGTAGCGAAACCCTAGAATCCAAAGCTCTGATACCAAATTTTATGAAACCAACTCCAAAAATATAAGAAAAGAGAGATCAACGCCTTAGAAATCAACCACTTCGAGGGGGAAACCTCCAATACATTACATAAATGAAAAATTCTTGGATGCTACAAATGACCAAAACCTCCTTCTATATATAGGAGTCCATGGGCCCACAATATAATCCTATCCAACCTAACAATAACAATGTAAGGGCACAATAATAACAATATTGGGGTTATAGGGGTACAACAGTAACAATAAGGGGGCTACACTAATAGCAATAAGGGACTAAAATAGTAATATAAGGACCTAACAGATTCAATCATCTATCAACCTCAAGATGAAGAAGAATGTGAAAAAGGAGAGCATGAGGAACATATAGAAGAAGAGAACATATATGATCAATCATATACAAGGTATGTTCAAAAAATCATCCCGAAAGTCAAATTCTAGGAAAATAAAGAGGTAGGTGTTCATAGAATAAGAAAATGTATAGGCTCTTCTACACCTCCCAATTTTTTTTTGTTGTTCACTATAGAACATGAGAATTTTAATCAACTTTAGTCAACACTAGTACTGGGTTAAAGCTATGGATGAAGAATTTGAGAAAATTGACAAAAATTAAACTTAGTAGTTGGTTCCAAGACCAAAGGATAAGAATTTTATTAGAACCAAGTGGGTTTTTAAGATTATGTTTAATTATTATGGTAAAATATTAGAGACAATGAAATAATAGTATGTGAAGGATATGCTCAAGAGGAAATTTTGTATTTTGAGGAGAATTTGCATGAGTTACTAGATGTGAGGCAACCATAACGTTCTTTGCTCTTGCATGTTATAAAAACTTTAATGTATATGGAATGGATTCAAATGATCCTTTTCCAATGTAGAGCTCAAAGAATAATTATATGTTTAACAACCTGAAGGATATCAATTCATTATAAAGTAAATAATGTATGCAATTCGAAGAAGGATATTTATGGGTTGAAAGAAGATCCTAGAGAGTGGTATTGCAGACTTGAAAAATACCTAAAGCAACAAGGTGTTAAAAGGGGAACATATGATAGTAACCTTTATATTAAATTTAACCATAAATGGCTTTCTTGTTATTGTGGTGTATGCGAGATGATATCATATTTGGGAGTAATGAAAATAAGATATGTCAATCACATTTAGCTATTATAGAAAAGAGTTTGAAATGTCCATGCTTGGGGAAAATATCATTCTTCCTTGGTTATAGGTTCAAAAACAAAGAAAGGGATATTTATTTAAAACTAAATATCTCAAAAGAAATTTGGCATGATGGAATGCAAACCTGTTTATACTCACATGGTAGCAATTGTAAAATCATCATGAATAGGTGAGTATATAGAGGTAAATCACTCCATGTATTGGTATATGATTGGAATCCTACTTTATCTAAATAGAATATATAGCATGCAAGCAATAGGTCGAGAGGAAAGATGCCAAACAAACCCAAGGAAAATCATATGAATTCTATCAGAATATCTTTAAATATTTTCAGAACAACAGGCACAGCATAGGCAGAGGGGTGAGCCTCAAGATTGTGCTTTCTTTCATCTTACTTTACCTCATTTTCCTTTGTCCATTGCTATCCCAGACCCAATTGATCAATGAATTTAGTTAAAATTACTTTTAGAATGATGAACATGACTGACTTGCTAAGTTTTGTGATTTTTGTCATTGTAATGCATTTTGACCGGAACTAGCTGCAGAATGCAGACATTCCGTAGCTAACCGGAAATTCTGCAGTTGTCTTCACGTTTAGGCATGTTCCAGGTGGCCTCTCAAGAAAAATCGCATATGGGTATATTCCACGTCATGTCTACATTGTTCGTTGCTCACCATGAAGGAAAAACCGAATTCTGGATATGGTTTTGGTACGTGGGAACACATTTAAGAAGGCAGACTTCTAATAGGACTGTCTTAGTCCAGATGTCCTTTTCCTTTTTACGTAGCCACTTCAAGAGTCCTAATGTGATTTCGATAAGGAAAGACAATGATCCTGGAATTGTTGCAAGTCTTGTTATGTACATTTGTTATATAAACACTTGGGAAACTGAGAGCTAGGCTAGATTTTGTTCTAGATTTTGCTTAGATTCTGTGCTACATTTCTGAAGACGCAGATTGCTCTGTTCAAGTTATTTCTCCTTTAATGAAGTAGACAGTATTGTTTTGAAAGCGTTGATTTGATTTGGAGTTAGATTCCGTCTGGTGGTAGAGGGCCCCTGCCTCCTGCACGGTTTTATTTGCGTAATTTAGATAAGTATCCTAGTTGCCTTTACGTTTTTGAAATTGAATTTGTAGTTGCTTTCATTAGCTACTATAGTTATACTCATTCTAAAAACTCTTCCAAAAGAATAAGCTCTTCCAAAAGATCATGATAATGAATGGGAAATGGCTATAGCGTTGTAGGATTTAATTGCAATCTCTTTTGTTCACCATCACAGTTATACTTATGCTAAGTACTCTTCCAAAAGAAGAAACTCTTCCAAAAAATCCTTATAATGTCTTAAGCATGATTGTGATCTTGAACATTTCAGTTGTGTGTTTGCACTAAGTACCATAGCTGTTCTTGCTCTTAAACGCTTTTCCAAAATATCATAATGATGGGTAGGAGATAGCTATGATATCTTAGTTTTTCATTGCTTTCAGTCTTTATGTTTGCATTTGCACTGAATTGTACAGTTAGGATTGTTCTAAAAAACTCTTCCAAAATACCAATCATGATGGACAAACAGACTGTATAATTCCATAGAATAATGCATGATAGCCTAGTTAGGATACTCCGGAGTTTAATTGCACTTAACTCATGTTCAGTTATTTTGTTTTAAGTTTGATAATGACTTGTTAGTTCAGCACTGTTTTAGATTAGTGACATCTTAAGTTCAGTTTTAGCTTAACTCATTGCATTTTCACTCCACATTCAGTTGTCATTCACTGCATATTAGATTACTTCAGTTGTTAAACTTAACAAAACAGCCTTCATTATTTAGAAACCTCTTCTTGTTCTAAAATCTATAATTGATTCATAACCACATGAACAGAAGACAATATCATTTTAAGGCCTGAAGTACTTCTGCAACTTCCTTATCATCTCACAAACAAACATTTCCTCAAAAGACTATTTTAAAAATCTATAACCTTTGAGTGAAGTGTAGTGCTATCAAACTAAGTTGCAGAATAGAGTTAGGAACTAGTCTTAAAATAGAGATCTTATGATGGTATCAATGTTTTACTCCAAATATGCTTCAAAAAATCTCTAATCATGGATAACATGTTGCATCATTATAAGTTAGTTGTTTAACTGTTAGGAGAATTTGCATACTTAGCTGACCATGTCTCAAGCTCTCTCTCAAACACCTTTGATGAAAGAATTTGACAAATTGAGTTTATGTTTTGAATCATTTGCTTAAAAGTCATTATCAAGCTTTGTTTTTGCTTAGTCATAGTTTGGATTTGATTCTGTTTCAATATCTGCAATTGCATTTGTCATTTGTCATCAACCAACTAGGCTTCACTCTGTTTTTAATCATTAGTTTCCTTCCACTAGCTTTCTAGTCATTTTCCTTGTGAACATAAAACTACCAAAAGACCAAAAAAACATCATAAATCATCACAAAAGACCAAAAACATCATAAAACACTGCACACAACGCATTAAGAAACAAACACCTAGGTACATACAGTACACTTCACTTCAGCAGTTTACCAACCCTGGTTGACAATTAAATGAACTCAATTTAGGAGACTAGGTTGAGATCGCAGTATCAATTGTATAC